>JARCZZ010041586.1:0-13593 GCA_030323915.1 Brotogeris chrysoptera
TATTCCTGGTGGTAGCAGTAGTGATTTGTGTTATACCTTAGTTACTAAACTGTTCTTATCTCAACCTGTGCGAGTTGAGAGGGGAGTGAGTGAGTGAGAAAACTGTGTGAGGGGGTTGGGGACTTAAACCACAACAGGCATTAACATGGAATAATTTACTTACTATTACCAATTTTCAGAACTAGCTTTAACTTGGAGGCTCCATAAATAGCTAATAGGACATAAGATAACATTGTTTAACAATGCTATCAAGTATCCTTCATCTGCATAAGTATTAGTGGAAGTCTTTTTTTCTAAAATAGGAAATATCCACTATGTGGCTATGAAATGGTGAAGATCAAAGACTAGAAAAAAATACACTTGACACAATTCCAGGTGTTACCATAACTATGAATAGTCACTTTCCCAACCAATATTACTGTAATAACAAAAACTTCAGACATTCACCTGGCCCTACAGGTCTCACAAGAGCTTTGCCATCATCTAAGTGAAGCACAGAAGCTAGATTCTTTTCCTGTCAGATTGCATCTTTCCTGCATTTCTTCCCTGTTTTAATTCCATGTTCAGGATTAAACTACATCTCCCATCAAGCAATGCAGTCTATTTCGTGACTAAGAGAAGGACGCAGGACAGCAGTCAGAGCAACAATTTTTCTTCAATTCATCATTCATTAGAGATTGGAAATCATCTCAGAAACTCTTTGGGGTTTAGAAATGTATTTTCCAAATTAATTTCTCATATCGGGGCAGCTACACAAGAACATCTATTAAATTAGGTGAACTGGTCCAAGAAACACAATTGTGTGTGGCTAATTAACTCTGCCTTAAGTGTTAATAATGATGACAGGCTGATGTGTTTCATAGGAAGACGTGTGCGAGAAAGCATAATGTGGCAAAGGCCTTTTAAGTGTTAAGAGTTGTTTAATAGCTTTTCCTTGAGAAATATAGTCAAATACCTATTTGCCACACGTCTAAAATTTGGCACAACTTTATGCAATCATGCAAAACTCCTGTTACTAAGACAGTCCTGTTGCTAAAACAGACATTTGGCCTGTTTGAAAAGTTTAGCTATCCTTCTTCTTGTAGTGTTATACCTCATAATAACCTCTGAAAAACAATTAAATAAATATTTGTGAGTAATGTTCACCCAACAATTTATTGTGAATCCATTTAATTATTTCTGTTAGCCATTTCTGTATTACCAATCACCATATTGCTAAAGTACTTCTTATTTTTGCTTGAAGCATTTATGCAAACGGTCCCAAATTTTGGGTGTTTTTTGTTTTGTATTGGTTTGATATTTAAAATCCTTTTGTATTTCTGGTGGGGACATTTGTCTCTGATTTTTCAGCCTGCAAGCTGAGGAACGCATATGAAATTGTACGCTCTTTAAGCCTCCCCACTCCACACATAATCATCACCTGTAGCAGGCACTAACTCTCTGGACAGTCCTACTTTTTTAAAGTAGTAAGTCAGTGGGGCTGTATTCATGGAAGTATTCCATGGAAGCAAGACAATCTGATGGGGGTAGTCTTCGAATTCTACTTTTGAAATGATGAAAGTTAAGAAATATAATTAAACTGCAACTGCATTAACATTTATATAAAATATAAAGCAAATGCTTATCCTGATTCACCAAACAAATTACAGGTTGAACATTATATAAAAAAAAAACAACCCACCCAGCTACTTATCAATGGCACCATTTGAAATTATTGCTAGTACTACAACTCTAAATGCATAAGATGCCTCAAATACAAACCCTGAACATTTACATACTGATTTCATGAGCAAAGCAAAAGGTATTTGCCAGTAACAGTACAGGACTCAGCATTTTTATTGTCTGAGTAATCCTGGTTCGCTCTGATATGAAAATTCAATTATTTTAGAACTGGTCATCTCATTAAATTTTGACAAGGAGCACAAGCTCTGTACCAGCTCTAGCTCTGAGAGGCTGTGGGTGCCTGACAGCTCCACAGTGAATTTTAAAATGTAGTATTTTTACAGGACAAGATTATCTGACAATTTTATATTAAAAAAGAAAAAAAAATCAAATACATTGTAATATCCAACACTGGTAACTTGGCCTTTTTGTAGATGTTTTTGTGAAAATTTATCGCAAAAATAGAAAAGAGTCCACTGTTTATTGCATCTTTTCCCCAAGCCCACCTCCATATTTTATGCTCCACAATTGTACCAGAAAAAAAAGTGTGTCTTTATGTAAGCAGCAAGTATTTAGCCTCTCATTGTGTCATGGTTTAAGCCTCACCCAGGCTAATAACTCACGAAGTTTTACTCACTCACTCCCCTCTTTCTTTCCCCAGTCCCGGGGGGTTGGGGAGGAGAATCGAAAAAAAAATGCAACTCGCATAGGTTGAGATAAGAACAGTTTAGTAATTAAGGTACAACACAAATCACTACTGCTACCACCAGGAATAATACAAGAGAAAATACAAAGAAAGAGAATACAACTGCTCACCAAGCCTGACCCAGCCAGTGCGCCCCCCAGCAGCGAACCCCCCAGTACCAAAAACCTGACCATGCCATGCACCCCCAGTCCACCACCACACCCTTCCAGGTCTCTGCTCTTCATGTTCACATCCTGGACATGATGTGCTGTGGTATGGAATAACCTCTTTGGTCAGTTTGGGTCAGGTGTCCTGTCTCTGCTTCTTCCCGGCTCCCCTCCTCCCTGGCTTATCATGAGACTCAGAAAGTCCTTGGCCGGACAAAACACTACCAAGCAGTAACTGAAAACACTGGTGTTCTCAGTGCTGTTCCCAGGCCCAAAATCAAAAACACAGTGCTGCACCAGCTACCAAGAAGGAGAAAACATGACTGCTGCTGCTGAACCCATGACACATTGTTAACATTTTCTACCCCTTCTCAACTGAAATGTATTTGTAATCATTTTTATAAATATGATTTCTAACAATGGACAATCTTTTATTTAACCTATATATGTGCCATTAGCACTATCAAGGAATGTTTAGACAAAATGATTTTTTTGAAAACCAGAAAATCTAATTTCATTGAAACTAAAACATTTCATGGGATCATAATACTTCTGTAAGACTGGGAGAGGTTTCGCAAGTTTAAGATTACATACCATGGAACAGCAGATAGTCAGCAGATTGTTGGAGTATTCAGACTTAGGTCCTGAACCTCTTCTATGACTGACCTTTCACCACCCAGTTAGTCTGACCATGAAAATGCTATTTACTGTACCACAAATTTTCCCTAGTCTACCCTATTGAAAGTGTTGCACAATTTATAATCCAAATAAAGCAGCCAACTGTGAACAGACAACATGGAAAGAAACGAGCTCAAGACTAGATTTGTGAGAGTAAAAATGTTCCATAGTCTTTTGGCAGAGTCTTTCATGCCAAGATTAGATCATGCTCTTCAGCTATAGCAGATCTACATTCTAGTTCCTATGGAAAAAATGTTTGCTTAACTTGCAAAATGGAACAACTCCAGTAAGAAAGACGAAAGTGTGCTACGTGCTTAGTAGTGTGTTACTTATGGTAATTAGCTCTGGTGGAAGAGACTAGGAAAACAATTAAATTAATTCTTCTGTAAGTCTTCTATAGAATAGGTAAGTGCCCAGATACCAGTATTGCTTCTTCAGTAGGTTTCACAGTTCTGGGACTGGACAGTAGGAGGAAGAATTTAGTGTTTGCTATACCCCACTCTAGGATGTGAAATCTGGGGAAATACTGAAACACTTAGAGTGAGAAAGTTATTTCCCTGTGCAGCTCTGATAGTTTACCTCATATAGGACTGTGCCTATTCAAGCAACTTGTTTTAGCTGTTGAATGGTTGGTGAGCCATGAATGTACAAAAAATAATTATCTTTGAATCTGAAAAGACACTGCAAGCAAACATTGATTTATTAGCTTATTCATGGCTATTTATTCAATATTACTTGGAGACACTGGGTTTTCAATCTGTGATTTCTTATAATTACTATTATTCCTTCAAACAAAAAAAATGCATTTGTGTGTTACATTATTTCAAGCACTTCGCTCTTATTGCTGTATAAGAATTCAGTAAACCAAAGGTCCTGTATACTTATGATTGTCAGTTTAAGGTAGTGTCATGAAGGAAACAAATTATCAGCTGGTATTACAGTCAACACAAACATCCCATTTAAGATCTACCCAGAATTCCTTGAAAACAGACAAAATGTCAACCAGCGTCACATGTGGACCAGCAAAGTAAATTATCTTTAAACATGTAAAACTCTGAGCAACAGGGGAAATCCTCACCATGACAGTCTCGAGAGGGAAATTACTCAAGGGGACCTTGCATGAGGAATAGCAGACATACTGCACTAACCCATCTGTTAGTTAGGGTCAGGGACATTTGAAATACAAACTTCCTAGAAAAAAAGCAGTTTGATTTTTTTCTCATATTTTAATTAACTTCTGTGAAGGTCACACATATCTCTATCTCTGAAATGCATAGTGTGTCACTCATTTTGAAAATCTGGATTTTTAGCATTATCTTGCCATTATAGGCCAACTTTTTTAATCCAAATTTTCACTTTAGTGATCAAATTAAAGAGATGACAAGTTCCCTATCCTTACAAGCTAAGCATTTTATGTTTTATACTCAGATATACTCTGTGTGATATGAGACTTCATAATGGGATTCAATGCAATTGAGTGCTAAATTATAGCAGGCTTATATCACAGAAAATTATAACAATGAGAGAAGAATTCATATCATGGCTTTAGTAAGAGAGGAAAATTAAGACTTTGCAATTAAAGTAGTAACCTAAAACTTTAAAATAATTTAAACAGTTATTGAGTGCATGTAATATCCTATACTTATCTGGAAGCAGGATTGGCAGTTGTTTGAAAGGATCCAAATGAAATGTGGACAAGGTGTATGCTATGTCCTCAGAACGCAGATCTGTCATTTTCTTCATTGTTCATGAATACATTGGTATTGAATATCTCTTTCCCACAAATTCACAGGCTCCATGCAAGACTAGAGAGAAAATCAGTGTAATGTTATCGTTAAATTGAAGTTGCATACAACTTTATGATAGTCCTGACAACTGCAGTTTGTGAATTTGCCAAGAGCAACCTAGTAAGTGATTTTCAGAGATGAACACTGAACTATGTAGTAAAATAATGCTTTCCTTCAGAAGGATAAAACTGCAATTTTCTTGTAGACATAATTTACAGAATTATTACTGACAATTTTAGAATTCCACTGGGTGAAACACTGAGGGTTTGAGAAGAGAATTTCTTATCCTTTTAAAACCAGGCGAATTTTAAACAGGGTATCTATAGCATCTGTGTAATAACACAGGAGGAACCTGACCTGGAAAACTAGTGACAGATTCCTTTCCTTATTCAAATCCTCTGCCTGTTCGAAAGCTAAGGTACTCTGTGATTCATAGCTTTGGATAAAACAGCCCAGGTTCGTATTTTGATTTGTTCTCCCATGCTTTTGGAGTGCAGCCTACAGTGCACTTAGAAATAGGTTTTCATATGTGCATTACTGCATAACAAGATCTTGCCACAGCTATTTAGATTTTTTGACCTGGCGAAACTTAGAAATTTATGTAATTGTTCAGATTGCAAACCACAGTGAAAATGAATCAGAAGGAAGAAAAGCATGTAAAAAAGATATTGCAAATTATACTGATATTTGATGTTTAGCTTTCTTGCTGAAAGTTATTTTACTAATCTCATAGGAACAAGCGAAAAAGCAATAGTGATCAAAATAGGTGTCCTATCTGTAGCTGGTTTAGATCCAGTCTTGTAGACTGCAGATAAACATTTCCTCTGACATCAATAAGCTAATTGAAATCAATGGCATTAATTTAAAAAAAAAATAGCTATATGTATCTTTGTATGACAGATTTGAAGGCCAGTTATAAAGCAAAATGCTCTGTGCTTGTTTGATTTCTTTCTGATGTAAAAGAAGGCATTAAACTTGCTTCTTTTTTTAGCTTAGAAAACGCCTTTTACAGTGGGATGGAGAGCTTAAAGGATTTGATTGTCTAGAATGAGTTAGCTTTACAAATACCAATGCAATTAGATCTGTTCTGTGTTCTTAGTTTAAAAAATCTAACATTCAAGGATCTACCTGATTGCCTGCTGAGACACCTTTAGCTGTAATGATAGACCCAGTAGTTTTCATTCCCACTTGCTTGACTTTCTATGTTGAGGAAGAGATTTGACCACTTCTGTTCACAGCTTCTGTTTGCAAGGTCAGAGAAAACCTGGCTTATACTGATGCCTTATAATGGAATTTGAACCAAAGTGGTTTAAATTCAATTTGTTTCCACTCTGCTGGTAACTTCCAGAGAAAGTCAGGAAGATGATTTGTCAAATTTGTACAATTAAAATGGGGAATGTCTTCTAAAACTTCCCTTGAAGGACCTGTGAACATGACATACAAACTGATAAGGTTGTACCCATTGTGCCTTGCAGAAGTGCAAAGTATTAATCAGGTGGTTTCAATCCGTGCCTTTAGGGAAAACATTTGGAGGGAGACCCAGGTTACAATCATTTAGAAGCATGTACTCAAGCCTTCCCTGCTCAAAGTCCCTTCCCTGGCACTTTGCTCAGAGTTTTTTGTTGATCAGTTCTCACATTAGTTGTACTCACTGGCAAATATGATTTTTCTGCTGGGGTGAGGCAGTATTTGTAGGCAGGCTGATTTCAAGCTGAATTCAGACTGACAAAGAGGACAACATATGTGCTTGGTGCCAAGTCTTGGACATAGCTGGGCTTTCAAGCACTTCCTGGAACAAGCAGCTCAGATATAGCATAGGCAAACCAAGTAATATCCTTTCTTTGAGGAAGTCTAAATAATGCAGGTGATATCTAAATTCTAGTAGCACATATAATAGGACTAGCTGAAAACAAAACGGAAAGATGCACTGTAAAATGAAGTTGCCTTTCACATTCTAAATTCAAGATCAGAATTAGTTGATAATACAAAAGGGTTAACAAAAAAACCTACCCTCTACCAACTTGCGTCATAAACTGCTTGGTCTGGCTTGAAATAATCTGACAGCGCTCTCTTTTAAAACATATTTCAAAATGGAGAAAGCAGCACTGAATATAGCATGGGTGAAGCAGAATACAATGAAATCCAAAGCAGAGCTGGTGATAACCACACTTCTGAACCACTGAGTTAAGTAGGATGTTTTGCTGGAATCTCTAGATTATCAAAGAATAAAATTGTTTAAACTCATCCTTTGTTGGCTGCTAATAATAGTGGCTTTAATAGTGTTTTTTACACAGAGTGTCAGTAGGAAAGAATGAGATCTACTTGTACTGAGTTATACTAGGTATAACCTATTGGCACTGAAACCTTAGACAAAACAAACACAGCACAAAACGGTTGTTAAAATAAGCCATTATCCAAGATGTGTAAGATTGCTAAAATTTTGCAAAGTTCTTCAAAGACAGTAGTGGACAAAGTTGTCTGATCTATTTTAACTGAGGAAATCGAGGGGTAGGAGATAATAACAGGAAATATAAATACTTGATTTTTCACAATTTGAAAAGTTTTTTCACATGGTTCCTTTTTCTGATATAATGATCTCCCCAGCCTAGGCAGATGGGTCTAAATTAATAGGAGGATCTTTCAGTGTTTTTACAATTCCTTAATTTACCTTAGCTGGTGCTTTATGTGAACCATGGAAGCATACATATCCTTCAGTGCCAAATTTAAAAACACAGCTAGACTTTCATAGATGAAAATAGATATAGTTCATATTTTATTCTTCTTTTAAAACTGGTGGAATTTCAGCATGATAATGATCAGCTAATTGACACATATGGGGCAATTAAAAATGGGAATCACATATTTATTGTCCATCATTAGTAGTTGTTCCTTTCCGAACCCAGACTCCAGGCCAGCCTCCTATCCAAGTTTTCCTTCATGCCTTATTGTCTATTCTGTTCAGCTATTTAAAAAATGTGAATATCAACAATGGCTTTCAGTAGTGTATTGTCAACTTTTGTATGAAGCAATCTTGGTTGAATGAGAAGATCCCAGAGCTTATAGTTCTATCTACTGTGCTGCACTGGGTTTCTGCTTGAATGTGTGTGACTGATAACAGGACAAATTTCTACCTTCGTTATTACATTGCAGCTACATAATTCATTTGCCAAAATCTTTTAGGAAATATCTTTATAGCATATTGCACAAGACATCAGGTAAGTGCTTGTAAAGTAAAAATAAGTAAAGATCCAGCAACTGCCTTGTCAAGTTTGTTTGTTAATCTGCTTCTGCTAGGTTGTTTTGCAGACTTTTACAATTTTGTGGGTAGCTATGTGCCCTGAGACATCTCTAGCAGAACATCTTCTCTCACATAAGGAAATTTGTACTGGATCTGCATTGCTTTTGAAGTCTAAAAGCAATATTTAGAAATATATGGGGAAAAAATGTTGCAAATGTGTGCACAGCTTATGGATTTTTAAGTAACAGATGTTGCCGATGTTTTGTCAATACGCAAGATTGTTTTTGTCTAGAATTTGTAATACTAAAACCGTATAAAGCATCTTCTTTTAACTGGCTGTTAGCCTTCCCAGTCTGATATAAATTTATTTTTCATATGAGATAATTGTAATTTAACTGTAATTTAACTGTGAACTGAAAGTAATTTTCTAGACACCCTTTTCAGGAAATCCTCCATAGTATTCGGTTTATTCATTCACTTCCATTATCAGGTGGCAAAACAGGTAAAAGACAAGCAACTGTTTTCCTGTCATACTCTATCTCATTTGTTGACAGTTAATGTCACTTTGAAAAGGATTAATTTGAGAGATCATTTTTCTAAATGATTTGATTGCTGCAATGACATAAGGGGATAGCACTGTATAGTTCTTGATCCTATGGGACAAACTGAAGCAGAATTTCCATTGCAGCCTCTTTTTTGCCTAGATTAGGTAAGCAGGATCTAGCCCACCATATTGTATAAAAAAATAGTTAATGCATTCACCATGTATCAGTTTAACATTAATATCAGACTCCGGAGCATGTTTGCTGCGGTAAGAATGGCATTATATACCAAACAACGTAAAACTTAGATATGGAGTCTCTTTCTGGGTAGAGTATCTAGGTATGAACAACATCTTGTTTGACACTGTGTTAGTTTCCCATTAATTCATCTTCTCATCTTTTTGTCCCAGATCCTGGACTCTTTTCAGTGCCTGTGTCTGCTTTGTCTGTATACTGTCTGCAGACAAACAATGACCATTAAATATATGTGTGCATATATATGCATGAGCAAAAAAAGCAGCATATAATACATTGCTTAACAGGTTGCAACCTCTTTGGCAGTTATGTAACGTACTGCTTATTTAGAGGTACTTACACAATTATACTCTTATCAAACACATGAAAGATCCCTGTGTTTTAAGAAATGTATCAAAAGACAGGTTAAAAGGCAATTTATTTCATAGGAGATGAAAACTTTAAGAGTAGAAGCTGACATTTTTATACCTGTACTCTGATACTGAAGAGTGACAGCAAATATTTTTGAAACAATACATTAATAATGAAGGTTTGCTTTCTACATTGCTTATTGCTACCTGGAATGTTTATAATCTTAATAGTTTTGACGTATTTTACAGATACTAATTCATGCCATAGTTATACACATTACTATAACAGCCCCTGTCAGAGTAAAAGAATTTAATGAAAAACTTCATAATAAATTTTACTTTTAGCTGAAGGGGTTAAGGATTTTTGTATAGACAGCATTACACAGATGGCACAAACAATTAGGTGGGGTAAGATGTAAGACTCTTTTACATCCTAAATTAGGAATCAATGTAATGTAGAATTTGCAGAGGAAAAGAATGAAACTCTGATTTCTGTTTTTTTTTTTTTTATTTTGAATGATTAGAACAAAGCTTTCTTTAAAAAACCAAAAAAACCCCAGCAATTCCATTCGATTTTAAAAACAGACTTTCTTTATATTTCAGTCTTAATCTCCAATGAAAGGAGATTTAAGACTTAGGAAGCCTAAGAGAAAAGTTTTATTAACATCTTGAGGAAGATGTGAAAACAGCAGCAAGCAGAAAAAGGTACAGTGCCCACTACAAGTTATATTTTTCATACATGATAGAGCACTCTATCTTTCCAGAACTGCCCGAGAAGTAAATTGTTAAATCTATTGCAAACTGTGTTTCTGAATTTAATTAAGAGATTGACTAGTTGCTTAGTTGATATAATTCCAAAGCATTTTGGAATCATTCATACATCTCTTGTACAATATAGGTATCCATAAGGTGTCATAATTATGACTGTGGCCCACAAAAAAACCCAAAACATCCTACCTGTGATGAAATTTGGGGTTTTGAATGATTTATGACTTTTCCGTGGTGAAATAATGTCTTCAATTATTTTTTTTATTTCAGTGGACAGTAGAACTCCCAAAACTCTTATCAAGAGGATCAGAGAGGCATTCTTTTGTTGATTTTACTTTACTGTGTACAATATGACCTATGACAGGTTTCTAGTCTGGGTTTTTTTTTATTTATAACAATCTTTCTAGTTGTATAGTGACAAGTCGACTCCCTTTCAAAAATGAAAACTTCTCTGTGGAAAGTGATGTTTAGAAGGCATGCAAGTTTTAAATACAGAGATTCTCCTGTTTTATCTACAACCCTATATATGACCAGTGTTAGTTGTCCAGGTGATATACTGGGACATTTTTCTTCATTAGGCACTGTCTATATCTAAAAAACCTGCTGTTTAAGATGTTTATGTAACCCTTAGTCATTGCTTGTCTTAAAGAAGTTTGACTCTTCACTGCAGACCTGAGTCTGCCTTTGATTCTTGTAACTCTCAAGTCATGTTGCATTTCTACAGTAATTTTATATAGAAGTATTACTTGCAGACATGAGAAAGTACTTCTTAAAATTATGAGGCAATAAAGATCTTCCTTTTTGTTGTACAAGTGGAGAAGCTGAAGTGTGGGGTTTACTTGTCTGAGATCAGCCAATGAGCTTTGCAAAGCAAACACTAGTAGGGGTGGGTTCTCAGAATCAAGTCACAGAGTCCATCTCTGTAATGCCGTGTCATGTTTGTTCCCAGCCATGGCATAGACAGGAAAAGATTCTTTTTCCTCAAAATCCCTTCACTGCCTCACTCTACATATAAATTTGGCATACATATTTCTTCCCTTCCTCATACTTTCTTTTTTTTCCCCCAGACAACCTCACATATATTCTGCGGCAGTTTTAAGAAGGGGATGATGTTTTACTCATGATTCTCTAAATTAATTTTTACATCCTTATTCTAAAAGATCAGTTAAGCATTTTGACAACTTATCTGCACTCAGTCATGCTTTCTTTATGTATATATATCTGTGTAACCATGTTGGCAGGGTGCAAAGGAGTCATTAGCTTCTTTACACACTCATTTTTAACTTGCAGAAGGGAATAGGAGAAGAGTTTTCAACTTGGGAGGGGGCATGTTGTAGACATGTAAAACCAGTCTTTCAGCTGTTCATCTGCCTTATGTCTCAGCAGGACTAGGAGGTCAGGAACTGCCATCTGATGTGGCAGTTTACACAAGTTAAAAATGTAAGCCAAAAACTTTCTCTTTCTTCTGAATTCTACACCCTTTGGAATGGATCAAGCCGCCATATATTTTCATCCCTATGCAGTGTGACAAGTAGGACAACCTGCTTGCCATAATGTCCTTCCGATGTAGCTGGTCAAGGTTACTATTTTGCTCTTCTGACACATTCTCAATTATCCTGCCAACAGACTGATATCGGACCTGTAGTTTTCTTATAAAATAAAAAACTGAGTTTAATTAAATCATCAGTAACTTGGACCTAATTATTTCAGACACTATTTAATTAATGTTTCATGGATACCTAATGTAATTAGGGTTCCTTTAATAAGACCTTCTATGACATTAAAATATATGACCTTTATCTTTCTTATCATCCATAGTCTGACAACTCAGATTTGTCATTTTCATTATAGGTATAGTTTGATTAAATGGAACAGAATATAAAATTAATCTAGCAAATTATGCTTGTTTGTTTCTTTTTTTTGGGCTACTTAAAGACTAATAAGTTAAGTCTTTTAATTAACAGTGTCGGTACAGATGTTCATGCTAACGTTTTACCTTTGTGTTTTTTCAGACTATTTCTTTTGTATATCATTTTTTATGAGAAAAGTAGATAACAACCAGACTTTATTAATCATGATGAAGTGTTCAATCTTTTAGATATGAAAAATAAGGAGCTATTCTTTATAGTAACAATGACTAGTAACTTTTTTAAGTTTAAGACAATTCTGCAAAGAACTTTTCTGGTCACAAACTTTGCAAACATAAAACTGGTTTTAATATGGATGGATGTGAGATTACTAGGCTGGTCCTTCTTAGGAGTTACAGTTTCTCTCTTCTTCACTGTTTTTTCAGGGTAGTTACTCAAGATCCAGTGAAAGAGCATTTGTCATATGCAAAATGTAGAGAAAAAGAATGTGATTGAAGGGATATTACAAGCTTTCTTGGAACAACACTCATCTGATCTTGTTTCCTCACTCCCTAAAGAGTTTTTCTATCTCACCTTCAAAAGCAGAACTGCTCCAGTGACTGCACTCATGTTTAAGTTCCACTCACAGCATTTGATCTTACTAATGTATGTAAAATGTAGCACACAGGTAAGAGTTTTGCTAAATCCTAGTGCTGACATTCTTAGTCCTGCTACTTAAAGTGAAAGGGAGGACAGCTGCCTAAATGTAAGGGGAAAAAAAGACATTAAAAGTTAAACAAAGAGAATGCAACCTGGCTATTTAATAAGCCAATACGAAAACTCCACGCACAACAAAAATACAGGTAGAAGGTACAGAAGTTTATAAATGGAATAAATTCAATTTATTTCTATTTATGTTTTGGTTATTTTGAATGATGAATCTTTGGAATATGGATAATTTCTACCAACTCTGTGTCTATTACAAGTAAATCCAAAAATCTGATATTTGTTTCAGATGGTCAACAAAAGGTTTAGGTAAATTTGTAGTTAGAAATACAACACAAAGCTTTAAAAGTATCAGTGATGTATAGTCTGCTTTTTTTCATTATGCTAAGAAAAAACTGAGAGGTGATCTTCTAGAGAAGCAAAACAATTTATGTCATTTTCTGCTCTCCTACTCAATAAAAAAAAGAAGGACAAAGAAGCCTCTTGGCTCAGAACCAGCGCAGATGCTGAGGTGGGACAGCTTTGTTTTATCTCCAGTGGAGAATGTAGAGAAGGGAGCAGTTGACTGACTCATGCTTTTATTCCCTTCATGAGAGTTTTAACACCAGAAATGTTGTCTGGAGAGAGAACATGTTAAACAAATGTGTTAGCACTACAGAGTAGATTTCAGACAGAGTCTTCGAGAAAGAGGGGAGATTTCTTCTGCTCCACTTCAGAAAAGGGCAGAAACTCATGCTGAATTTTAAGCCTGTGAAGAATCCTATTTAAACCTGTGAAGATATTCCCACATTTGAAATTGAACAGGAGCTGGAGTTTGCTCCACAGCAAGGAACAGGCTTAGTGAGCTACCTGGTCTACACAGGGTCTGTTGAGGTGGTAAGGAAGAAT
>JARCZZ010041588.1:0-10948 GCA_030323915.1 Brotogeris chrysoptera
TGACCTTTGCTCTCCTCTTCAGTTCTCGCACCCGTTCCACTATTACATGTGTAAAATGTAAGGGAGCACATATAACAGAGTATCCCCCATAGATGATCTCAATATGGTCTCCATAGGCTTGTCAAAGGGTAGTTTGATAATCTTACTGGGGTGCAGTATGAAATGTGATCACCTATGTTATTTTATTTGATATAAACTTGATACATCAGAAACAAATGCAGTCTGGCTTAGAAAGCCAATATGTATTTTTGAATGACCCCTCTTGTGTCTTAAAAAGTGTGACATAAAAATAAATTGAAAGGGATAAGTTAAAAAAGACCTAAAGCAAAATGGGAATTGTTGGTGCTGCTTAGATTTATTTTTTGATTGTTGAATGTAACATTTCTAGAAATCTCTTTTCTGTATCACATTGAATGCAAATAGATTGTTTAGACTATGAATTAGTTTTAATTTATGAGCTTAGAGATTTTGTACTATTAAAATCATAACAGAAATACATCCTAGCTCTAAGTGGTAAAAGTGGATCTATGGGCATCTGTATGGTGCTCATGAGGGGATACCAGTTACATGAACCAACACTTAAGTTCGTATTTAGTTGGGCGTATGGTTTGCTTTGCATCTTCACTTTGGGGTAGGTATATCACTCCTTTATCCTGGCTGTAAAAGTGAAAGTCACTGGAATTTTGGCTTCAGCAGGTTGTATACTCTTCTGCTTTCAGCTCTATGGAATTCTTCAAGCATGAGGTTTTGTGTTATCAAAACAGATAACTCCTGAAAGTGAATGTAAAAAAGTGGTTTAGATTTCACTGCAAATAATTCAGGCATGAAGATGATATATTCTGTAGTGATATTTCATTACCAGCGAATGCAGATTCCCTGCTGATGCGATATTTTTTTTTGTTACAGTGTCACTGGGAACACAGTTCTAAACAAAACAACTTCAAACAACAAGGGGGATTATTTGTGTGAAAAATTAAATTTTCTGAATTTTCTGTATCTTCCATTAAACAAGAAATTTTAAATAAGGGTAACAAAGGGTACCCTTTGTCTAAGGTAATTATAGAGGAAATGATGTTGTTTGTTTGAAAAACACTGTGTCTATATAAAACATTTTTAATGGACATTCTTTTGCCTTGAGTTCTGTGCAAGTTTTAGTTTGTCTCTCTCGTTCCCTGCACCCCTTTTCTTCTTGTAATAAACAATATAGTTAATGTTCCCAAGTTTTTCTATATGGTTAAAATGACTCCAGTCTACTTCTGCAGAGCAGGTAGTTTCCTGTTCTACAGATGTTTACAGCATAATCCCGTGCACACATATTGCCTACATAATCCGTTGCAGAGTTCAAAGCTGCTGAAAGGAAAATCACTGTTGATGAATGGCATATGGCCTGGTTTAATTTCATCTTCAGCCCTCTACCCTAGTGCAGTTTGCTGGTTTACAGTAAATCCCATGAAAATTGCTGCATAATATTTTTACCAGCTGTTATTCTATTAAGTGCACATCAGCTTTCTGCTTTTTTTTCTTTTATATTTTGCATCAGTTGATAGAGTTAACTTGCAGCAATGTACCACTCACCTTTCCTTGCCTTACCTCCTTAATGAGTTGGAATGTCACACTTGTAGGGGGAATTAGAGTAGCATGACATTTGGCTTTTCTGAACTTTGATGCATAGCATTGATGCAGTAAAATATAGCACATATTTACTTGGCAATCTATTTTGCATATGTAGCAAATAATGGAAAATTATTACAATATTTGCTTTGATTAGGTCTATCTACAGAGCTAGTGTATGGTTTTATACATATAGGGTTTTTTATTAACTGGGACAGACTGTACCTCTGACTGCCTAACGTATTTTTGGGTTCATCAATTTGCTTGAAAAATAGTCTGTTCCTCTATGAAATTAATTTCTTAAAAAGCTTTAAAATTTCAGATGCTTTGGAGAAGTGTAGATGGTTTGTGAATTCTTGGAAATGGCAATTGAAAGAAAAAAAGTCATGTACTGAGCATGTCACCTTTTGATGCTTTCTGAGAAGAGGCAATGTCTTATGTTACATTCTGCTAGCAAATAATGGTGTGTTTGTTTTTTTTTTAATTTTGAATCTTACTTCATCCATATTTAAGGTAAAAGAGCAGCCTAAATTAAAATTCCTAACAATCATCTGTTTCCTGAAAATAGGTAGAAGAAGCTCTAATACTGAAAAATGAGTGTCTTGTTTTGACTTGGGAAGGAGGGACATGAAAACCGTTTGTCATCCATGAGTATTTTTTCCATCTCCCCATACTCGTGTCTATGCACCACTGTTGTGCTTGACCTCAAACTGTTTTTGTAAGATAGATGCACTTTCCTTCACAGTCCAGGCATTCAAAACTTCAATTTATGGTGCTAATAGGACAACAGGCTATGCATATGTTTGCTGTCAGGGCACCAGAAGGCATGCAACTTCCTATGTTTAAGATGCGGGTAAGACTTCTCCACAAAAAATAGTTTGTCAGAGTTGTTATAATCACTGCAAGGGTCATTTGATTACACCATGTATCAGAAGAAATTTTCTCAAGTAGCTTTGTCAACAAAATATGCTATGTCATAAATTCTCAATTATTTTGTCAAAGAAGGGTGTTTTGTCATGTCATTTACTATTGGTTAAGAAAACCTGCTTAGGCTGATGCTGTACTGCTTATATGAACAGGTAACTTCAACTCTACTTTTGAATCATTGCGGTATGCTACAAGTAGAATATGAGGAAGAATTTTTTTTTACAGAGAAGAAAGCATAATTTTCTGTATTTTAATTTCAGCATTTATTATTAGTTCATTAGTAATAATATTATTTCGTAGTATTGTTTCACAGATCTAATCGTGCCCTCAGCAAAAACTTTAATGCATATATTCTTGAAATTACTTGAAGTAGGTCTGAGACGTGATCTGCAATTGTAGCTGATTTGAGTTTCATAATGGCTTCTAACCATAAAACATTCTTTTCAGTATAGAGAATATGAAGGTGGAATTAAGTTTAATTTAAAGTGCTATTAGAAAGCCTATGATTCTAAGCCAAAGGTATTGCATAAGGAAGGAAACACAGCCTGCATGATAAAATTGGGCAGATCTAAACAACCTCCAGTATTTATTTTCTTGTATTTTTAGTATTAAATCTAAGATTGGTTCTTGAATTTCATTGTTTGAACAAGAAGATTAGATTTCACACATTTATTTGCCATGACAGATTTAAACCAGTCCTTTATATTCTGTGAAGTGAGGTGCCAGTGGGCAGCAGAGATCTTCAGCATCCAAATTAAATAAATACTAGCACTCAGACACTTGCATAGTTAGAATTTGCCTGTGTCTGTTCATTAATTTGCCTTTTTTTTTTTACATTTATGATACTTCTTTTGTTCCCTTTATTTCTCTAAAAATACCTAAAGACATCCAAACTGTCACATTTAGCAGAGATGAATATTTACCAGAATGTTTAATGGGGGACTCCATGCACATTCAGCTGAAATATTAAATGAACTTATTCCTACTGAATTGACATCTGTTTGGGGGTTCTGTCTGGAAAGCATACACCTAATATCTTCTTTGTTACAAAAATATGGAAAGCTCATTGCAACTGAAAGGAAAATGCCAAATATTTCTGCAAAGAAATCCTAGATGTAGGAACTTGATCTTGCCCAAAAAGGAGATCAAAGCACACCATGTAACCATAGAATTTAATGAGCATAGCTCATATTTCAAATAGCAATTAACTGTTCATGAATGGCAAGCATAATCATGAATCATGTGGCTGAATAATTTTAATTAATGAATAATTTCATTTTAAATGTTGATCTATTTAAGAATAAATCCTGAACACTAAGGAAAAAAGAACTTGTCATTTACCATGTTATATATGGGTGTTAATGATAGTACAGAACAATATGTAAAATTAACTAGTTTTGTTTTCATTAAAAATTGCAAACTAGCTGTAGATTATTAATTTATAATACAACAAAGCATCTGAAAACCTGTGATTATTACTCTAACTAGAAATGGTAAATTATTTTTGTTAAACAATAATTCACCAGCCTTATCTATTTACAATCCGCTTTCCATATCTTTCCATCTTGGTTGCAAATGTATGATCTGTGCCACTGACACTTAAAGAGGGTGCCATACTTTTTCTCTAGCCCATTTCCCTGGTCTTTCATTGAAGTACTTGCTAGGGAATGAGGCTACAAAATGGGAAGGATGAACCTTAACCAACAAAAGGACCCAATGAAAACCAACTAAAAATACCCCCCTGAAAACAACCAAACAAATTATAACTTGAGCTCTTCATTAAATTATGACCATAATTAGGTCTGGCTGAAAAAAAAAAACAAAACAAAACCCAAGAAACATGCAAAAACAAACAAAAAATCAACCCCACCAAACCCTTAACTCTTAAGATGCAGTGTATGAAGTCCTTGTTTTCCAAATGACTCCAAGTTCACTGAATCCAAGCCATTGCTGCTTTTTCAGTTGTTTCAGACCAACATTTTCATAAATCCTTAAAGCATTTTAATTTACTGCATTTGCCTTAGATACTATAAGTGATGACAGTTCCTATCAAGTAGTAACTACTTTTGTGCTTATAAGTTTGCTGTATTTTTTTGCATCTACAGTAGTTCTGTCATTTTGAAAGTTACATGCCTGTTGTATTCAAGAAGTGCAACTGTACCATCAGGACAACAAACTTTATGAACAATTTTAGTTATATCAAGTGTTAATAGTGATGAAGCTCAGAGACCTTTGCTTCAGGTCAGGCTCTTACATTGTGTCTGTCGCAGTATGTACTACAGAAAAGCTATAGGCTCTTTCCCTGTGGTGATTAATCCCCTCAGTTAAATTTGTAACAGCTGGAAATTAGCTACAGGGAAGTGACAGTATTTTGAAATAATTTTTTTTCTTTAAAGTTTTTTTTAATTGTAACTATTGCTTGTGTCATGTTTGGGTTTAATGTGTTCCTATAAATGACTATAAAGCAATGCTTTCTAATAGATTCTTGGTGTATGACAATGTGGAAGAATAACCCTTGATATGATGGCACTTCCCCTATAACAGTAGTACTGCATGATCAAAAAGATAGTAATTTCATTTTATTTTCAACTAGTATCACTTGGGATTTTCTGTCGTAGTATAACTTTTTCTAATAAAGAAATGCTCAAGAGACTTGAAAACCAGGGCAATTTTCCTCTGTTAAAGAAGGTCAGCAGAGAATTCTCATGGGCTGTACATCAGAAGACTTGTCTTGGGAGATTACTTGCTTTGAAAGTCAAAAAAATTTCAAGGTATATATGCCATTACAAGCTGCAGAAGTTAATTTTTGTGATCAGAGAGATTATGCTTTGAGTGTCAAAAGGATGACAGTGTAATAGAACACCATGAATCTCCATGCTTCCTTCAAAACTGAGTGCTGTTTCTCATCTGTGCTGGAAATTGCAAATATTAACTGACTGGTGAAAGCAGATCTACACTGGTTTTCAAATGAGGAATGGGTAGTTCTGTGTTGTGGCTTAGAGAACACATCCCAGTGGAGTGTAAATCCTACTCAATAACATGAAGAGGGTTTTAGTTCTTTTGACTGGGGCTGTGTATTGTCCTACTTGATCAGCTAAGAATTAGGCACCTTCATAATAGATACTATTCTGCCCAGAAGTAGAACAGTATAAGTAAAATAACTAATGTTAGTCACTGTAAAGACATTATCAGAAAGATGATTCCCAACCATCTACTCTGACATTTGTACGGGAAGTCAGGTGGATAGTTGCTCCCATAAGAGGATATTAATAGTAAGCTCCAGGGACACCTTATAGCAGTGTTCCAGTGCCTAAAGGGGCCTACAAGAAAGCTGGAATGGGACTTTTTACAAGGGTGTGTGATGACAGGACAGGGGCGAATGATTTTAAACTGAAAGAGGGGAGATTTAGATTAGATGTAAGGAAGAAATTCTTTACTGTGGGTGTAGTGAGGCACTGGAGCAAGTTGCCCAGAGAAGCTGTGGATGCCCCATCCCTGGAAGCTTTCAAGGCCAGGTTAGATGGGGCTTTCAGCAACCTCATCCAGTGGAAGGTGTCCTTGCCCATGGCAGGGGGATTGTAATAGATAATATTTAAGGTCCCTTCCAACCAAACCATTCTATGATTCTATGGTTAAGTGTGTTCGTCTTTTAAAAGTGAACTGGGAAGACTTATTAGAACAGTTGTTTACCTCACAAGGTGAAACCTTTTTTTTTTTTTTTTTTTTTCCTAAACAACAACAGAAAAAAACCCAAAATCTATATTTTGAAAATCAGAGTGATGGTTATCTGAAGGCAGCACAATTCAGGAAGAATTCCAAGTGTAGTAAGCTTGTATATTTCTATTCATTGAAGAAATAGGAAAAGCAGGCTATGTCCAACAGTCTGGATGTTTCTCATTCTCTGTATGTTTTTATTAAGCAAGTTGTTTAAAAATCATTGTTACTATGTTGCTTTCAAGAACACTTCTGGCCGTACAACACCATGCTGAAGACAATCAGACAAAAAGGATCTGCGTCTTCATTCTTAAGTGATTTTGCAAATACAAATGTGTCTATGTATTTTAGACTGTATGGATAAATAGAAGATTCTATAGATAAAAAATAGTATTTGTATATAAAACATATTTATATGTTTCACATGTCTGCTTTAGTAGGTCTTTAGCATTCAAATTAAATCACTTGGAAAGTACAGCATCATTTTTTGAATCTCATATCTGAGTATGCATTCTGTCTAGCCTTAGGGCTAGCCTTAGGCATATGTGATGTCTTCTATCTACTAGCTGTTTAAATGCAGCATTTTACACGACAGAAATATTGTTAAATATAATTGAGAAGTGATAGGTCTGGGAGTTACATTTGTCTCTGCCAAAGAAAAAAATATAAAGGAGTCTAAACACAGGTTATGGACCAGAACTCGAGCAAATTCTGAATTTTGAGAGCTCATGTAAATAAGAAAGAGCCTATTTGATGAATAAAAAGCCTAACAGAACATTTTACGGAACTTATGTACATAGCTCTCCTCAGTCCTGAGAAAGTTCAAAATAGGGTATTTAAATTACCAATGATTCCTCCCCCCCCCCCCCCCCAGTCATACTAGCCTGGAATAATGGCCATCTGAACAGTAACAAACTGTGAAAGAAGTTAGATTCTAAATTTAAAATAAAAATATTTCCTGTCACTGTTAATGAGGTTGAATGGTGTCCTGGGCTCAGCAGTAGCAGTCATTTTTTCTCCATCTTAGTAGCTGGTGCAGTGCTGTGTTGTTGACTTTCAGCCTGGGAACAACACTGATAACACCGATGTTTACAGTTGCTGCTCAGTAATGTTTACTCTGACCAAGGACTTTCTGAGTCTCATGCTATGCCAGGGAGGAGGGGAAGGCAGGAGGAAGCAGAGACAGGACACATGACCCAAACTAACCAAAAGGGGTATTCCATACCACAGCACATCATGCCCACTATATAAACTGGGGGCAGTTACCTGGAAGGGCTAAATCACTGCTGGGGTCAGGCTGGGTATCGGTTGGCGGGTGGTGAGTGGTAGTATTCACTTATTTCCCTTATCGTTATTATTATTGGTGGTAGCAGTAGTGGTTTTGTATTATACCTTAGTTACTGGACTGTTCTTCTCTCAACCTGTGGGAGTTACATTCTTTTGATTCTCCTCCCCATCCCTCCAGGAGGGGGGGAGGAAGGTGGGAGAGTGAGCCAATGGCTGCGTGGTTTCTGGGTTGCCAGCTGGGCTTAAACCACGACAGTTCTTTTAGATGCTCAATGTGGGGCTCGAAGGGTTGAGATAATGGCAGACCTGACCAGAGTGTGTCTAATTGTATTTGTGATAAGCACTCATTGTTTCGGATTAATAGTCACTCGTCACAATGCTGATTTATTGGCTCTCAAAGTTGTTGCTCTTGATCTCACAGTGTCAGCATGTTGTACCTTACTTACAGCCAGTATTCATTATGTTAGTGTTTACCGGCTGGGGACCTTGGGCCAAGGTTCTTTCTTCATTGTACTTTATGGTAATGACTTGTAATACAGTAGAGTCATTGATCATGAAACTGATCTGGCTTGTGTTCCCAGTGTGGTCACCACCTCTTTACTTTGGGAGGTATATAATAGAAGTGTTTAGCAATTGCACATCTTTTTTTCCACTCCTTAGGTGGTCAACCTGTGAAGGACACATTGACTTCCTCCCCCAGTTACCTCTGTGTTGCCCAGGCTCTGTCCAACCTGGCCTTGAACACTGATGGGGATTTACATATATTTACCACTTCTTTGGGCACCCTGTGCCAGGACCTCACCACTCGCATGGGGAAGAACTTCTGCCTTGTATCCAACCTGAACTGCCCCTGTTTAAGTTTAAACCCATCACTACAGCCCCTGATGAAGAACCCCTCTCCAGCACCCTTGTAGCCCCCTTCAGATACTGGAAGGCTGCTATAAGGTCTCCACACACCTCTTCTGCAGGCTGAACAGCCCCAATGTTCTCAGTCTGTCTCCATCCAGAAGGTGCTCCAGCCCCTGGATCATCCTCATGGCCTCCTCTGGACTTGCTTCAGCAGCTCCATGTCCTTAAGAACTGTCGTGGTTCAAGCCCAGCCGGCGACCCAGAAACCAAAGCAGCCTTTCGCTCGCTCCGCCACCTTCCTCCCCCATCCCCCTCCAGGAGGGATGGGGAGGAGAATCAAAAGAATGTAACTCCCACAGGTTGAGATAACAGCAGTCCAGTAACTAAGGTATAACACAAAACCACTGCTGCTACCACCAATAATAATAATAATGATAAGGGAAATAACAAAGGGAGAGAATACAAATGCTCAACACCCGCCAACCGATACCCAACCTGACCGAGCAGTGATCTAGCCCTTCCAGGTAACTGTCCCCAGTTTATATATTGGGCATGATGTGCTCTGGTATGGAATACCCCTTTTGGTTAGTTTGGGTCAGGTGTCCTCTCTCTGCTTCCTCCTGGCTTCCCCTCCTCCCTGGCAGAGCAAATCCTTGGTCAGAGTAAACATTACTGAGCAGCAACTGTAAACAGTGGTGTTATCAGCACTGTTCCCAGGCTGAAAGTCAAATAACACAGCACTGCACCAGCTACTAAGATGGAGAAAAAATGACTGCTACTACTGAACCCAGGACTAATGGAAACTGCCGTATGTAGTGAGGGAAGGAAATGGAAACTGTTTTAATAACAATATCTGGTGAGATCTTTTTGTAAATGCTGAGTTTTAGGGGGTTTGTTCCTGCACATATTTTTCTTCTGTTACCTCCATTCTTCCTTTCTGTTGCTTGCCTTTTATCAACTGAATTTCCTTCCACCCTTCTCTTTTTGCACTACTTTGTCCTTTTTCTTGTATTTGTGATTTTTTTTTATCCTTGCCTGTTTCTTTCTTACGCCTACATTTCGGTCTTCTTAGTTTTTCCCTTTTCTTTTTTTTTTTTTTACCTTTTTTTTTTTTTTTTTTTAATTCCCCCCCCCCCCCTCAAACTATTCATAAAATCATAGACTAGTTAGGGTTGAAAAGGGCCTTATGATCATCTAGTTCCAACCCCTCTGCTATGGGCAGGGACACCTCACCCTTGACCATGTCACCCAAGGCTCTGTCCAGCCTGGCCTTGAACCCTACCAGGGATGGAGCATTTACCACTTCTTTGGGCAACCTGTTTCAGTGCCTAACCACCCTCACAGTGAAGAACTTCTTCCTTATATCTAACCTGAACTTCCCCTGTTTAAATCTATTACCCCTTGTGCTATCTCTACAGTCCCTAATGAAGAGTCCCTCTCTGGCATCCTTGTAGGCCCCCTTCAGATATTGGAAGGCTCCTATGATGTATGTTCTCTAATCATAACTTCTTAATCTTATTTAAGTCGTAATACCCGTATTCCTTCCTAAATGTGGAAATTAAAAAATAAAACCCACAAACCATATATAATAGCAAAATAAAGGTGCAAGCCTAACAACTGTAATTTGGAAAGAGAAAAAATTGCCCAGTTTGCTTTTTTTGTATCTTTACATATTCATCCAGAGGACTTGGATGACTGCATATTCATGAGACTTGCAGTGGTCTATGAACTAGTAAATTTATGCTAGAAATACATGTACAGTGATGCAAAAACTTGTGTTGGGAATTTGTGTTGTTGCTAATCTGAATTCTGTAGTTACGAGAGCAGGAAGCAGACATGGCACATGCACATTAAGCTCCAAGATTGGATTCAGATCTTTGAATCCAAGACTCAGATCTCTGAATAGTACCAATATGACCCAGATAACTCCACATGATCAATTTTATGTGGGAATACCCAGGACACTGGTAGAAAGATTATGCAGTCTGTACTCTTACTGAAGGAAGACCAACTAGCCCACGTAAGATTAGAGTGGTGTTGGCTGCAAACTGGGCCTGATTCAGCGCGTGTGTCACAGTAGAAACAAAAATGCCTACACGCTCTCCAAGCAACTCACTGTAAAGAAATATAAGGAGTTTTCAGCAGATGGGTACTTACTATTCTGTAACTGTATCATTTTCAGTTTGGGTCTAGGATTCTGAAAGTCAGGCTTCCTCTATTTTCAAACCATACCCTTAGGTAAATTGCCAGGCAATAGAAGTAGTGAAATACTTTAAATGAATTGCTTTTCAAAGAAGTGAAAGTAATGGAGGAGCTGACAAGGAGAGATCCCATGCTTGACCTTGTCCTCACCAACAGGGAAGGGCTGGTGGTAAATGTGATGCTCCAGGGCAGCCTTGGTTGCAGCGATCATGGGGTGGTTGAATTCGAGATCCTCAGCACAGTGAGAAGAGCGTGCAGCAAGCTCACTGCCCTGGACTTAATTCAAGAGAGCAGACTTTGGCCTCTTCAGGAACCTGCTTAGTGAGGTTCCATGGGATATAGCCCTAGAGGGCAGGGG
>JARCZZ010041589.1:0-43483 GCA_030323915.1 Brotogeris chrysoptera
TTGAGTCCCATGTTCAAGGTACCCAAACCCCTGACTATAGCACCACCCTTCTAACCATTTATTAACCTGGCCAATCCCCCTAGCCTTGTTAAGGTTCTGCCCTGTATCCTGGAGAACTGACAAAAAGACAATCTGAGCTCCAGAGCCCCTAACCACCTCCCCCAGAGCTCTGTAGTCCTTCTTTATGTTCTCCGGACTACAGCTGTCTATATCAGCAGCACACACATGGATCAGTAGAAGTGGGTAATAGTCAGTGGGACCGACTAGAGCAGGCAGCCTCTCTGCAACATCCTTGATCCGAGCCCTGGTAGGCAACACACCTCTCTTGAGACTGGGTCAGGCGGACAGATGGGTGCCTCTGCTCCTTTCAGAGCAGAGTCCCCTACTACTACGGCCTGCTGCTTTTTCCTGGCAGCACCAGTAGTGATCTTCTTTACCAGTGCATCAGCCGGTTGACCCTGGTGGGAGCACGGCTCCTCATCACCCCCGTGCAGGACAGCAAAGCAGTTCTGGGTGGGGAAAACAGATTTAGGAGGAAGCCCCTTGCTTTTAATTGTCCTCTTAGTCCTTTTCTTTGTTTTCTGTTACTGTTTCCCAGCTTCCTGGGTTAGCGGCCTCCTTTCCTGCATGAGCGAAAGTAGATCCTTGAGGCCCCTGCACAGTCTGGTCCTGGAGCAAGCAGTGCTGCTTCCTCTCAGCTTCCCTGACACCTTCCAGCCTAGTAACAGCGTCCTGCAGCTCAGCCACCTGCGGCAGGAGGACCTCCACCAGGGAGCACCGAGTGCAGCCCATTGTGCACCCTCCTCCCAGGAGAGCAGTGCAGGCGCTGTCTAAACCCCGAGCTCTGCACTGCAGCCTCCCTTCCCGTCGGCTCCATCTGGATGCTTACACTGGCCACTGCCGGGTCAGCCAGAACAGAGCTCCCAGACAGAGCCCTGGTCATACGGCGAGTGCTCACCTTCCCGCTCGCCTGCCCATGCGAACTGCCTCGAACCCGCCCTGGTTGCCCGCCCTGTTCGCTCGAGCCCCTTGAGGGAAACTTTTTCCCAGTCAGAGTGGTGCCGCTCCTCCTGGCTTCGCCCCCTCTGAGGCAGCTGCTCGCGGCTGCTGAGCTGCCGGCTCCTGGGCAGGTCCTGTCGAGGATTTGAGGTTCCCTCGGTGCCTGCTGCTGCTCTGAGTTGGAGCGCCATTCCTGGTGGTGTCCAAGGCCAGGTTGGACAAGTACCATGGGTGACATGGTTTAGTGTGAGGTATCCCTTCCCATGGCAGGGGGGTTGGAACTAAATGATCTTAAGGTCCTTTCCAGCCCTAACCCTTCTATGATCCTAACATGGTTTACTAATTTCTAGAGCATGAGCAGTTTGAGTGAGGGTCTCCAGGGTCTTTGGGACCCCTGGTGGTCGTATCTTTGTTGAGCTTCAGCTGAATGTCCCTTTCTTTTTCTTTTAATGTCTTAGGTTGGCTTCTTTTGTTCTGACTTTGAGAGGAATAGTTCCCAGTTCAATGAGCTGAACAGGCAAAGAATGTTCTTTACCCTTTGTTTTGTTCCTTCTTGACATATATATGGTTTTGTTTAGTTTACATTCAACTTGGTGGTTTGCTTCAGCTAACAATCAGCAAAATGAGTAATATCCAATCAATTTCAACAATTTTCACTTTAAGATGGATGCCAATCTGAATGTTTTATACCATCTTTCTGGCAACAAGATTTTATATTAGTGCTTTGGAGCAGCTAATATTTTTTAAGTACATTTACAGAGATAAGCTAAGCTTTTCTTGCTAAGGAAGGATGTGCTGCTCTTCTATGTTATCTATTACACACACCTAACTGTTGTATACTTTCTCCTGATTAAACATTTTGAATTTTCATAAAGGTATGCAGAAGAAAGAATGCATATGCCATTTAGTATACTGATCCCTTACATTGCTTTTGAAAATGCTAGTTAGAATATCTGACATATTTTCTGTCTAAAGCATCTACATATAAAATCATGATGCACTAGTGGAAATATATATGTAGAGAAAGCAAAAATCCATCAATCAATCTTTCTTTGATAGTAGAAGGTTTAATCTATGAGAGTCATCTCCTGTCTTTTTTTATATATATTACTGAAGTCTGCAGGAAGTGGAAAAAAAAGATTACTGCTGCAGGCCAAACGGGACACTGGCATACTGATTACATGGAATATAAGTATGTGCTTCAGAAACAGATGATTGCAAAATACAAGTGTTGTCAGCTGTTTTCCTGACAGTACTTCGACATGTCTCTCATGGTTAAGGACTCCCTGCAATGCAACTGTTTGGCTCTCATGTTTTTCATGTTTTTTTTGGCTGCACCACAAGAAATCAATTCCAAGAAACAAAATATTTTTGAAAACAGAAAACAGTCACGAGTTTTATGTACTTACTACAATTCTTCTATTTATGAAATAATGACAAGTACATGCAGAGTCCAAAGGGGAGTGCTGAGAATCAAGGCTTATAGCTTCTGGGCCTTATCTAACCTTAATCATGCAAAACCACAAAACCAGTTCTATTTCTCACTCTCCTAATCTTTTAAAAGGAAATAATACTAAGTAACTTTGTAGGAATGATAAGTTTTGGTTACCTGATGTTCTAAAGAGCTTTATTATTCTTAGAAGTTGCAAAATGTTCTTGTTTCTTTTCAGATTAAAAATTCCATTTTTCTTTATGACTGTATGTTTCTCCAGAAAAGTAATTTGCTCCATATGGGAAAAGCCTGTGCAAGAGGCAGTGAAGACAACAACATAAATGAAGGGTAATGTTAAGGAACCTTACAAATTATTCCAAAATTGTTAACAAATGCCATCTTTTGCTGTGGGATGTTTTCTGTGGTGTGTTTCCAGTTAGCACTCACATTGTTTACTGCACTAAGGCGTATGCAGTCCTGTGGATGTGCATTTCCTGATGTCTTGACACTGAGAGCAGAGCTTTGTTGAGCTTAGAGACAGCTGCTTGAGCAAATGCTCTGCTTCACCTTAGTGCAGCATATTGCACTAGAAAAATGGTCAGGAACATATCAACATAATTACAGAAGAACCACAGTCTCTACCTTATTCACAGGTGGAAACCTCACACTGCATCATGTAAATTTTATTCCCTCACATCAGTGTTCTTCAGTGTTTCTAATATAGATCACCTAACCTTTTAAAAGTACACATACGCATGCACACTGCTGTTAAGCAGCAGCCAAGAAAGCTGAGCACTGCTGTATAATGTATGTAAATAAGTATTTATTACTATACAAAATTGTGGTTTATCTCAAAATTACAAAGAATGAAGCGCAGAATAACAAAAAAAGAATGTGACACTTGGGTTCGGATGCCAGAAGACACCCACAGAAGTCATGAAGTAACTCCCAACTTTCCTTCATGGCACTTCCTGTTTCTCTGAATGCAATGTTTTTATGGATTATCTTCTCCTGCCTTGTGAGTAACTTGTGACTTATGGACAATGGGCTAAGTAATACTGCAGATGTACTAATGAGCTCCCAACCACAGAAAGAAAATACAGATAACTTCTGGAATTAGGTGACTGGGAGGCTTGTTGAAGGGAGAATGGCAAGGGAGACAATTACACACCACACAGATGCTTAGAGAGGTCAATATTGGCATCCTCATGCCACCACCGAGATGTTCAGCTGACAGTACTTAAAGTTATGCCTCCGTAGTTTTCAGGACATGTTGTCTTATGCTTCCACTAAGGGGAAGAATCAGTGTCATCAAGCAAAGTCCTGAGGGTGCAGCCTACAAATCATACTGGTTTGTACA
Source organism: Brotogeris chrysoptera (assembly GCA_030323915.1). Lineage (NCBI taxonomy): Eukaryota > Metazoa > Chordata > Aves > Psittaciformes > Psittacidae > Brotogeris > Brotogeris chrysoptera. Next base: position 3,792 of record JARCZZ010041589.1, read on the forward strand.
AAATACCAGGTTCAGTTCTTTGGATCCTCAGGGATCTTGGAGGCAAGTTAGGTCTACTGTGACACAAAATGTGTACCTACCTTTCTAACAGAGAGAACACAAGTCTGAAATTCCCATAGGAAAGGGAAATACGTTTTATGTGCCAAATGGACATGAAACTCTCTGCTTGTATTCATAAAAGTTGCTACACAACTTGTAAAAGGAAATAACAGGCCTTTTAATTGTTCCCTTTTTGTTCATGAAGGAAAGGAACAGTAAGTGCTGTCACTTTGGGAACTGAGAATTTCATTTGTTTGAAAAGGGTTAAAATATAGTTGCCTGGGTTTTTTTGCTCCTCCTCTCTCCTTTTCCCTTCCCCGCCCCACCCTCCCCCCATGGGAAAGAGAATACTTCTAACGGGACCCTCGAAACAGCAGTTTTAGTCTTGGGACAAGGCGTTACCTTTATTGATGTGCTTTCTGAAGATAAAGCAACACAAAGCAGAGTTGATGCTGCTGCAGTATTTACTACATGACTATATGTGAACTGCAAGTAGAAAAGAGGAAAGTGCAAAAAGTCTGCTTTTTGTTGCTCTCCTATTACATCTGTGCAAAATTATAGCAAACTCCAATTCTGTGTCGAAGGAAAAAGGATTCTAAAGATACTCTAAAATTTCTGTATACTTTAGCTGTTTAAGGACTGCTTTGGGTTTTTAACCTTTTCTGAAGCTCTGAAGGCAAAGATCAAGGCTGCATATTCAGTACAAACAAAAAAACTGTAAAAGAACCATGAAGCAGAACCAACTAACTACCCAAGGGGGAACTCTGAAATAAGATACAAGTGTAAACACAGCTGCAAGGGAAATAAATAACTGATTCTACTAAAGGCTAGCATGCTCTGTACTGGAGGTACATGTTGTTAACTTCTGAGTTTCCTGAAAAGCTGTAATAGGCTGTACCACCAGAACTTGCAATTTCGCTGTAGCTGTAACTCATATGGATTTACTTATTATGTATGCTGTGAGTTTACACATTCATTTTCATTTATTAGGTTGGCTCTTTAAAATGTGACTTGCTAATCACAAGGTACTAGTGATAGCTTTTGTCTGGTAAATACTTTTGAGATCTCTTCAGACTGAAAGTGGGGATTCAAAATAAAGAGCTATTTATAGAATGGTATTAATATTCCATTAAAAAAAGCTATTGCAAGGTATTTATATGATCATGCATGAGAAACTGAAACCTGGAGCTAGTTACTTTCTGAATGGAACACCTCCATGGGAAATCTGAGTGAAGGGGCAAGCAGCTGTAGCAGCTATGACCACGTCTGTTGCAGGAAGTTATCGAACACTGATATGCAGTGCCCAGCAATATATGAATTCATCATTTAAAGTGAAGTTCTGTGAATGCGCCAACATCCAGCCCCCTTCAAACATCTTAAATCACTGTTAAAGTTCATATTCTATTATTTTAGTAAAAGCATAAAAAGGTGAGAATTGAATTCTTCCTTAATTGGTGACATACATAATATGTAAGGACAGAGATGTAGACAAGACTACACAGTAAGGATGGCTTCTCTGCTACCCTAGTAGTAAGCCTGAGGCTAAACAATAGCTCAATAAACTTTGCTTCATCCCACAGAAGTAGAGGAACAGCAGCACCAGCAACAAATATAGATTTAACTGGAAAAAGGCAATGTTAGCTGAAACCGAGACAGAAATTACCTGTTGTGCTACATACACTGGAATTTTTGATAGTCACATTTTGTGTTTCTTGAGAAAATTCAGGTTTAAATCTATTCTGTCTTCTTGGTGTTTTTCTTTACTTCAAGTTGACTCTCCTATATTCTGCATTGCATATAAAATTATACAAACTGCTGTGAACTGTTGAACTGCAGGCATTTGCAGTTGCCACTACTGTAACAAAGTGAGCAAGTAGTGCCCACTACAGTTAAATCCGAGTTTTGATTTCGTCTCTCAAGTGTAGCTAGTAATTTCATAAAGCCCAGTTTAAATGAAATAGGCTCTCTGCTGATAAAGGTCAAACACCATCTTGTTTTTTTTCTGTTTAAGTTTGAACTCTTGCACTTGAGTTTCAAGCCTGGCACCAGTAATTAACCTTCCATTTCCTGCTGATAAGGATTCTTTAACATTTTACCCTGTTGGTTTTTTTTTTAATAATTCTACTTTTTATTTAGTTTATTTAATTTAGTTTAATTTTATTTATTTTAATTTAGTAGTTTCTACAACTAAACCACATAAAAGCACAGGAGATATGCACAGATGATATAATAGAGACAATTTTAAAATACAGAACAATAATTGAAAATGTCCTTTGTCACAACCTGGATCTCACTTGATGAAGCTATATTTTGATAATGCAGCAATTTGCACAACAATGCTACTTTTCCTTTGATTACCAACTGATCCCATTATGCAAACACACGCTAAGGCCTAGCACAGTGATAGACCTGTGAGTGCCTTGGAAATATGGCATCAATGTCAACCTCACAGCATGCCTGAAGCACTGTTATATCTGTTATGTCCTTACAGAGTAAATGAAGACAGAACAACTTAGGGAAATTGTCTGCTAACTCATTTCTGATCACAAATCAGCTAAATGAATTTCTGGGTCTCTAAACTGTGGTCCATTTTTTGTTTGTTTTTCTTAAGCACTGCTGTGAGCCTGCAAGACTTCCCATGTTGCCTGTGTATGCATTCTCCTTGATGGTAATACCCCCCTTCAGACTGAAAGCATATTCCATTTTGACTTATGAATAGGTGTCCTGGTTCTCTTAATTCTCCAAACAGATAACTCTGAGATCATAATAATGGGCTTACTTTCAATACTGTCCAACAGACTTGGCAGGCTATCAGAGAATCATAGAATAGTTTAGGTTGCAAGGGACCTTCAAAGGTCTTCTAATCCAACTCCCCTGCAATATGCAGGCACCATCTATAACTACATCAGGCTGCCCAGAGCCACATCCAGCCTGGCCCTCAATTTCTCCAGGGATGATGCACCCGCCACTTTTCTGGGAAACCTTTGTCAGTATTTTACCACTCTCATTGTAAAGAATTTTCTTCTCATATCCAGCCTGAATCTCCCCTTTTAGCTTAAAACCATTATATTATGATCTCAACTGATATGTTGCTTACTAATTGGATTATTCAGCTAACTCCTGCGTCTTATGCTTAATGACATGATATGTGACTATGCAGAAAGTAATGACCACTTTAACTAAATCAATAAAAGTATGGTTAGAAATCTAGGCCTTTAATTTAAATAAAATTCTAGGCCTTTCATTTAAAGACAGGTTGTGGGTTTTTTTAGCTGTACATGTCTGAATGTTGCATCTACTACCAATATCTTTGTCCCACTGGGTTCTAAGCATCTGTGGCAGTCATAGGAGTTGAATGTGATGGAAGGTATTCACTTGCCTTTTTCTCTGGTGATATGAAAGGTAGCTGTGTTTTCCCAACACAGGTGATAGTCTGGCCATTTGGTTGAAGGTGATCACTTTTAGATAATCAGATTTTACAATTTTGTCTTGCATGCTTGCTAATACATATCTTATTATACAATCATATAAAAAGCCTATTACACAAGCCCTCTGTCTTGCCACAGTACTGATATAATAATTTCTGACAGTTCACTCTTATTCTTGCACTGTTTGAGTCCGCAGTCCTGAGAGATATGGCTCAGTCAAAGAGTAAAGTCAGGACCCTGAATTTTAGGAAAGAATTTAGTCAGTAGGACCCCCTGGGAAACTGTCCTTAGGGATGGGGGGAACAGAACAGAGCTGGCAGATCCTTAAGGACACCTTCCAAAGAGCTCTTAATCTCCATGTGTAAGAAATCAGGAAAGGAAGGGAAGAGGCTGGCATGGCTGAGTCAAGACCCACTGGTCAATCTAAATGGCAAGAAATAAATGCACAGGCAGTGGAAGCAGAAGCAGGTATCCTGGAAAGAGTATAGGAACACTGTCTAGTTGTGCACAGATGGGGTCAGGAAGACCAAGGCGCAGCTGAAGCTGAAGTGAATCCAGAGGATGGCCACAGAAATGACGAGAAAATGCTTGGGTTGTTCAGCTCAGAAGAGAAGGCTGCAATGCGATCTTACTGCAGTCTTTCAGTACTTAAAGGGGACTTACAAGGAAGATGGAGACAGACTTTTTAGCAGGGCCTGTTTTGACAGGACGAGGGGTAATGGTTTTAAACTAAAAGAGGAGAGATTCAGACTACATATATGGAAGAATTTTTTTAAAATAAGGGTGGTGAGGCACCAGCGCAGGTTGCCCAGAGTGGTGGTAAATGTCCCATCCCTGATACCATTTAAGTTCAGGTTGGATGGTGCTCTGAGCAACTTTATTTAGCTGAAGGTGTCTCTGCTCATTGCAGGGGGGTGTATTAGATGACCTTTAAAGGTTCTTTCCTACCCAAACTGTTTTATAAATCTTTGATTCTATAATTCTTGCATTTTAAACTAATTACAGAGATTACTTTAGTAGCTTTGTCAAGTTGATGATCAAACACCCATGTGTCTCTAATCATCATTAAGTGGAGCTATTGTGCATCCTACATTTTGCAATACAGAATTGTTACACTGAGCAACTTTTTTATAATTGATATAGAAATTGAAATACACATAAGAAATGCTAATGCTCAGCTGACTTTTCCCTAGTTCCTTCCCCTGCTGTAAGGTAATTTCACATCAAGCAAGAGAGAAGACCATTCAAGCTAACTAGTTATTACATTTCATCAAGTATACAATTTTTGAAAACATCTGCATACTAATGTTCCAGATCTTCTCTGATGCACTAACAACTCAACAATAACTCTTGCTATTTTAATAGGTTTTGACATTTAAATAGTTTTTAAACTATTTTTTTTATTTACCTATGTTTGCTTAAATTAGCTACAATATTTTCGACTGCTTAACAATAAGGCACCTTGTAAAGAAGTACCCCAAGAATGTATTGAGCAGAAAACCTGAAGCGGTATTTACCCCTGAATGTATTCCTCAAAAAAAAAAAAAAAAGGCGAAATGTGCATACTACCTTCTTTATTTTGTGGTGAATGACACTATGTTCCTGAATACTAACTGTCGTATTTGAATATAATCTACTTGACAGCTATTAATAGAAATTATGGAACTCTATATTCATCATTGCACAGATAAATCTGAAACAAAACCATCAAAAATTTTTGAGCATTCACTCTTACAGCTGTACATAAACTACAGGCAGATCAAACTGAAATCCACTTCTAGAGCTGCTAGCCAAAAGTGGGAAATAATCCATATCCTGCAGCTGTGGACCAGAGAATTACAGAAAATTTCTTTTAAGCATGTAAGCCTAGACAGTTGCGAGTTACAGGCATTTACACAACACATGCAACTGCAGATGATCTCATGGACTAATATTTCAATTTTCATAACTAATTTTTGCTGCATATATTTACATGATGCACAGCTCATCCATAGCAATAGTCTGTACTCCTTGGCTCAATACCTAATTTTGATGTTTGCTGCTTATGTCTACAGAATTGAGGAAATGGCCTTACCAACGTGTATGTCCTTCTCTGAAACAAGCAATATGCTCCTCCTGTAGTATCCTCCCCAAAGTCATATCATTCTGAGTGACCATCCACAAATAAGAATTTGCTATAAATAATTTACATGGTATAATTCCATTATTTTCCCATGATAATTTAACCTTAATATTAGTGCAATAATTTATTATTTATCTGGTAAACAGTACATGCTACATCTTGTAACGTGGATGCTTATAGTAAGGAATTACCTACCACTCAGGAAAAAAAATTTTCTTGAGCTCCCAGCTCCCCATCCTCCCTTCCCATTCTTGCTAAAATATGTGAAGTTTCTCTGCAGCATTGTTGCAGAAAAATCCAAAAATTAAATATATATATTATTAATTATATAATGCAAAAGAGAATATGAAAAGGTAATTCAGTATGATAGATATCCAGCAGCAACAGCAAACTGTTCTAACTACATAAAATATTTCTACAGGCACATTAGAATACAGCTGGTTAGCAAATAATGACTGTAAATTCTGCTATAAACACAGAATCACAAGATGGTTGAGGTTGGAAGGGACCTCGGAAGGTCATTTTATGTACCCAAGCAGGGTCACCTAGAACCAATTCCCCAGGACCACATCCAGATGGCTTCTGAATGTCTTCAAAGACAGAGGCTCCAAAACTTCTCTGGGCAACCTTTGCCCATGCTCAGACACCTCACAGTGGAGAAGTGTTTCCTGACATACAGGAGGAACCTCCTGCATTTCAGCCCACTGCCTCTCGCCCTCTCAACTGCAGATGATTTAAGTCTGCAGAGAAGAATTAGATGGAAGCTGATTTATGTATTTTGTTCTAGTGCCCGAAATGTGTACTGTAGGAGAAACACTAGCAAAATCTTCAGTTCATTTTAGGAGATGAAAGGCACAAGTCGTGCAGTTCAGTCTGGAAAATCCTCAGCATTTCCAGCCACTTGTGGATGCAGAGTTTGGCATTGTGCATGTCTTTTAACTCCTAAGGTTTGAAATATTGCCTTCAGTCAAAATAAAAAGTGCTTTTGGGTTTTTTGTTTCCCTTCTCCCCCCCCAAAAAATTAGCCTTCAAAGACAAAATTCTCAGCTTCAGGTATCATGTAAATATTTAAAATTGGGTAGTGGGTAGGACCTGCCACTTTTAATTCTCTTTTAAACTTTGTTGAGCTGCTGTTCTTCAAATTTCTGTTACAATTGATAAATTTCCATCTCCAGTATTACTACTTTTTAAAATCTAAATGATTTAATTATTTCTTCTGACTTGAATGGTAGAAGGCCATGTCATAGTGTTGCAGAACTAAGTCAGTGCACCAGTCCTGGGGCTCTTGACAACAGGTAGCTTCCAGCTCCCGGCACCCAGCCCTGGAGATGTGGTGGTGCCACAGTGGTTAAAGTATTGGCAGTGGCAGTTGGTAATAAAGCCAGCCATGGATGGGTATAAAATTGCCTGGGCTAGCCCAGTCTGACAGATTAGCAGCCAGATGAGACGGGGTAGGGAGAAGTGGGCACACGGGCAGGTGCCACTTTGTACTGCAGTTGGACATATGGAGAGGGAAGCCAATCAGACAATAGCACACTCCTGTCCTCTCCCTCCTCTGACACAGAGCTGTGTGTTGCTGACAGTCTGCAGGACAGATAAGGTGGATGTGATTGCTACCAGATGTGTTAGCCATAAACCTGTCTACCTACAAAAGCTGATATATTAAGCTTATGCATTCATAACTTTCTAACCAAGGAAGGTGTTTGATTTAATAAAAAAACCTCAGTATTTTGAAGCCTGTTGGTTAACAAAAAAACCAATCAGAACGCCCAACACAGTAAGGGATGAAGCCTCTTTGTTTACAAGTTGATAGAAAAAATGGTCAGTCTTCAAAGGAGCAAAAAATATTGCTGTATTTCAAAGCAGTAGGTGACTACTTTTGAAGAAATGAAAGATTTGTGACTTCTAGGATAACAGAAGTGGAAATAAAGAAATTCCACACAGGATTTCCTTGAGCTGGCCAGCAAAAGTAATTTTAAAGAGTATGTGTTGATTCACTAATGCCTGTATCATAAGAAAGATAATTTTGCGTTATCCATTTAGCTCATGGTATTCCAATGTTCCTCTTAAAATGCCGATGTCTTCTTTAAGCAAAACAGAGCTTCAAAAAATTGTCACATACAGGAATGTGTTCAAGTCAATGCACGCTACTTTGCTCAAAGAGAATTCTTGTTAAATTGTGGCGTAAGATACCCTAGAAGACAAACTTCACTATGCACTATATTTATCAAGTATGTAGCTTGAGATACACAGCACATGGGAAATGGCTTTTTAAATTTTAATTTCTTATTCTAGCAAAATGAGAAGTTCCTAACTATAAATAGCTTGGTACTCAGCAGCAGAGAATACCTGAGGTACCAGGGAAAACAAAGGCTTCAGCCCAATAACCTATCAAGGCAGAAGTAAGGGTTTCCAGAGTGAAACCCTCTCAGCATCTCACACGCACAGCCCATACGCAGCTGTCTGGTGAGCGGCTCACTCTGGATGGGCAACTGGCCTGATGCATTCGTTTTTCACTGCTAGTAGCCATAATCTTTATTATCTCAAAGTACTCCATCTGCGCACATGTGGTCAGCTGACTTTTTATGAAATCTTGTGATACTTCTTATCACGGGCTGCCCTCGTAGCGATCCACTGAGAGCACGCTGACCTGCCTGCTGCACCTGCCTGCTGCACCTGCCTGCTACACCTGCCTGCTGCACCTGCCTGCAGCACCCGCCTGCTGGCGAACGGCCCGCCCCGGTTCGCGACCGCCGCCCCCGACGCCAGGTTACAGACCACGGCCCGAGAGCCCCGCGCCCGCCTTCGGGCCGGTAGGGAGCAGTGTCGCTGCCGGGCCGGGGCGGTGCCACCCGGTCACGTGAGCCCGGAGGTGGTGCCCCGTGCACGCCGCGCGGGAGGGGGACTCCTGCCCGCCCCGCCTCCGGCACGCCTCCGGCTCCGCCGCTCCGGGAGGATGGTGGGAGCGATATGAGCCTCGAACCGGAGCCGCCGCCCGCTCCGGCCTGGGAGGAAGAAGAAGAGGAAGAGGCGAGGGAGGGCGGCGGCGTCCCCGGGAGGGACGGCTGCATCATGCTGGTGAAAAGGGTCGGCCTGAAGGCGTGCAGCTGCGGCGCTGTAAGTGCCGGGCGGGGCTGGGGGCGCTGGGATTTGCTGGGGGGCGGCGGCGACCCGGCCTTTCCCGCCGGACCTCTGCACCCGTGGGGAGCCAGCGGCCCCCAGAGCGGCGTCCAGGTGTCCCCGCGGTCCCGGAAGCTTTCTGGAAGTTGGCGTGCGGCGGGGTGCTGGATGCCCGGTGGCTGCGCTGGCGGCGCCTGGGATCGGACCGGCCCGGGACCCCGCAGGGTCCGCTCCGCGTCTTGTGCTCGCCCCGGGTCTGTGCTGGCTGCGGCGTTTCGTTGCTAGGTCATCCCCGGCAGAGGCGACACCTGTGAGCAGATGGCTGTAAATAGACTTTGTTTTAAAACATAAAAATCCAAGGCGCCTGTAAGTAAAGTTTAGATTTCCTTCGGAGTTCTGCGAGGTGCCTCTTGGTGAACCAAAACCATATAGTTACCACGCAGTTTCAATAACTTGCTGCTCTGTTTCGTCTCTTCCCACTACATTAAGCTTTAATATGATTTTGTGCGAATAAAAGGAACTGGAAAGGGATGGGCAGCGCTCTTGAAAGCATCCGAAGTTGTGTTTGTGTGGGAGTGGACCGTAATTACTTCCCGGCACTTCTGAGTAGCTTAAGCCTTCCACTTTGTGCGTTCATACCCATGAGATGGTTTTGAAACAGATCTGAGGTGGTGCCTACTGAACTTTTTGCAGGTGGGGATAGGTGAGTTGTTTTGTGCTGGGTGGATCAGAGATCATGCAGCCCACCCTGTTCGTTGGCAGTGATCCCAGAGCAAACTGGGAGTAGAGGCACCCAGGGGTAAACAAAACAGGGAAGTAACAAAACAGGTGATCACGTTGTGTGGGTTTTGAAGGGGTACAGAAAAGTAGGCAAAGTCTTGCCGTGATAAATCTTTTGGCAAGTTGAAATCACATACATTTTTTTTGCAACCTGACTTACCACCTATTAATAGTTTTTTTTTGTTAGGCTGTATTCATGTTAGGGTGTTCCTGAATAATGTATTTAGTGTTAGTTTACTCACAGGCTCAGATATGCTGCAAGTACTGCTAAATCTAGAAGTTAAGTTTGTGTGAGGGAGCCAACATCTGCTACCTGTGCCACCTAACCTTCCAGGGATAAGCATCTCTGCTATTGAACAGGTGATGGTTTACTGTTTTATGTTAATGTGAAGTGAATGAACTTGGGATATCTTTAGTTGAGAATTAATAGCATAGCATTAATGCGGTGATATGGGTAAAGCTCAAAAATGTAAAACCAAATAAATAAATATTGAAACCCATCTATTTGATATCAGTAGGTTCTTTGTCCCTTACTCATATCTGATGAAGAGGTTAAGGTATTTTCAATAAGTGGTTAACCCAGAGAAGATTTAAAACCAAAAAAAGTTCTTCTGTGGAATTCATTAGTCAAGTTATTCTATGTAAGTTAATTGCAAATCTGCTGCACATCTGTAAAGGATCACTTTTGTATTTGACTGTTTCAGTTCTCTTTTAGAAATGGTTATGCCTTCTAAAAAGCAGGCTGGAATTCTTCAATAAGTGCCACTGATTTATGCTGTATGGTGTGTTTGTTGTTCTAGGTTTGTGTACTGCTCCTATTTATAAGGGTAGGTACGTAAGGTGCTGTAACCTTACTGTAAGATACAGTAAGACAATCTTCACTCTAAATAGGAAAGTAACTCTAGAAGAAGCCTGTTAACTTTTTAGTTAAGAAATGTAAGCTTTCATTTTTATCAGTATGGATGATGGGGTGAAAAAAGTAAAGAATGATGTTGCCATTGTGTAAAGGAAGACCATACAAATTTATTTAAATATTAACAGAGAGTAGGAAATGGTGGGTACAGGTAGAGAAAAAAAAAATAATCAAGGAACTTTGTTTTTTTTCTCTAACTTTGAAGAGTGAAACTCAAATGGAAAGTAAGTCTGTAAGTGACAGAGGCACTAGCCTGTTTTTTATTAAAGTATGGAATGTTTGCTGAAGTTGGATTAAAGATTAAGACTTTTGAGTACTTAAAATATGATGGTTTGTCAGTTTGAAAATTTAGCATTAAGTCTTTATAAAAGGATTTCAGATTTTGCTCTCTGGATAGTTCCTCCCGCCTCTGCCCCCTTTCCCTCCTAGTTGTACCCTTAAGGGACTTTGTGTTCCTGTAATGCATCTCCTACCAGAGAGAAGGACATGGAACTTTAACCTTATCTTCCGTACATTGAAATAGCAGTAATACAATTATAGGGTCTGCTTCACAATTCCTGACTGAGCAGTCTGTTTCTTACTTTGTTATTGCACTTCTGCACCTCCCTGTGATTCTCATGTGGCTGTCATACTGCTAGAACTCTTAACTAGACTTTATTGAAAGAGCTTATACAAACTAAAATGTGAGGGGCTGGATCATGGCTTTGTATGTAACTGTAGAGATCCCTTTGATATCAGTGGGAGCCCATCCTTGGCATTTGAAAGTAGAAGCTTGCCCTTTGGACTGCTGATAAAGAAGAAAATAAAGAAATGTCATTTGGGTGAGCCACTTCTTTGCTCTGTGAAGGATGTTTTAATTTTTGTTCTGATTCTTCTGTCACACCAAATCTGTAGGACAATGTGAAAAGTACGACAAAGTTGTCCGGTTGCACAAGGCTTTTTATCCCTCCAGCTTAGGAGTAACAAGCTTTTGTTTTGTTCATTTATCTGTACTGAAATTCACCCTGTTGAGTTCATGGGCTTGACTGAATTGAAGAACTAAAATATAAATGCCAGGCAAATGAGTTTCTATTAATTGAGTTACTGGCTCAAAACAATAAGAATAGTAGTATGCTTAAGTACATTTCACTGGAATCAAATTAGTTTCTGTTGGCTGAGTTATCTCAATTTCAGTGAACTTCAGAAATTGAAGTAATTATGCTACGGACATTCTGTTACTGGTTATGCAATCTTGTTACATCTGAATTATGATCACTGGTAGTATAGAATTTAGCATGGCACTCAGAATATTGATATCACATACTTCATTTTTATGCAACCTATTGTCAGTAAAGTAATGCCATGGTAGGGAAGCCTTTTAGCAAAATACATTATACCGTTCTATCGAAGTGCTTTTATGGGAGGAGTTCCCAAATAGGATATCTGAGGATAAAACACACCTATATACCTCTTTGAGAATTAATCAGACGTTAGTTTCATGTTCTTGGACACTATAAAATGCTTCAGCTGTTATGCAGCCTGGTACCTCTGTGGTTTTTTAGAAGCATAATGAATGCATTCTGAAGGTCAGAACTGTACATCTCAGAAGTTTGCCAGCCTGTATTCATTAAACTGTTTTACACAGCAAGGCACAACTGGTATATACCCAAAGAATTACAGGTTTTTACCCTTACTGCTATTATTTTTCTTTTTAATGCTTCAAAAAACCCATAGCATGATGAAATTGAGGCAGTCTGATTAAATGTTATGAGACTTCACCAAAACACCTTTCAGTCCATTCAGGTTTTTTTGTTTTGTTTTGTTTTGGTTTGTTTATTTGTTTGTTTTTAAATATCTGGCTTGTAAATTGAATTACCAGTAGTAAATGCATTGTTGAAGTTGGCAGTTTGGGTAGCAAGTCCTTTGTGGAACAGTATTGTTTCCCCCACAAAAATTATTTTCCCTGTTAAATCTGAATAATAAGAGAGAAACTGTATTGCCTTCTCAGGATTGCCAGTGTCATTCTGAATCTTCCCATCATGTTAAATTAACACTGAGTCTGAGCTCTGAACCATTACCAGGAGTGGTTAGCTGCTCTCTGTAAAAACAAATCACTCTTGCTTGCATTCGTGCTGAGAGGGCGCTTAAGTTTGTGCTACTGATCCTCCATGTTCTAGCAGTTTGAAAGGTTTTGTGTCTAGAAAAAAGTATGCTAGGCTAGAGCAATAGAAATTTAATCATATAAATAGGTGTCCTGGGTTCAGCAGTAGCAGTCATTTTTTTCTCCTCCTTAGTAGCTGGTGCAAGTAGGGCTTGATACTTCAGTGCTGAAGATCCAAACTTAACCACTGGGCAATGAGCATTTATCTGTGCCATGGAGAAGCATGTGGATTAACTAAGCAGTCTGTGCTTCTTAGAGTTATTTCTCAGTGTCATGCATCTTTCTACATTTTAGGAAGAAAACTTCAGCAATGTTTAACTCAGCTGGTATTTGGGTTGTATGCTGGTTATATATTATTTCTGTAGGTGTTTTAATTAGACAATGGAGTACTGTCTAAAGCGGAGCTTTCAGAATGTGTCAGGTTGTATGGTTATTTTTCTCTGGGGTGCTTGCTTGGTCTCTGGGATCTTTGATGGCCTCAGCCTCAAAAGACTGAAGCAGAAATGGTGTTCTCATGTTTTATGTTCTTCAGAATCCTGCTTCTTAAACTTGTCCAGTTTACAGGAATGTGTTCCCAGTAGGGAAAAAAAAAATGTGGCAGAACGTTTTGGACACTGAGAGAACATTGCAATTTTTAACTTGGTGTGTTTGGTCCCACTTTACTAATTTTTTTGTATTTTAGCTTAAGGCAGTGACAATTGTTTTCTCTTCATACTCTTCATGTCACTGCAAGTTCAATAAATCCCAGTTGTATCTTTCTGCAGATGTTTTGACTATAGCTTGGAGGAGCTACTTCAGCATTCTTCCATACCTTTGGCAATGTTCTTTGTCCTTCTGTGGGCCTCTTTCACTTGTGCTTCTTTAAAATAGGCTATTAAACAGCGTGTATTGCTTAAAGCTTCTGAACAAAGCAAGCAGTAATGGGATAAGAAGGAGATCTAATAAAAATGGTTAGCGCACCAGAAGCAGAGGGTTAGGGCAGGCACATCACGTGTTTATGCAGCTATACAGTGATAATTTTTTTTTTAATGTGGTATATCTTTGACTACACTTTTGTAAGCCACTTGTTAAACTGGTGTCTTTCATGGAACTCTTTTCTCTAGGATCACATTCCTAAATAGCAGTCATTCTATATGTGGAATTAATTTTTTTTTTTCATGTTTGCTTTAGTTAAATTTATCTACATTCATTTTCATCTGCCACTTGGATTGTTTTACTGATTCTGTCAGCTTCTGATGTTCCTTCACTATTACCCTTTAACTTTTCTAATGTGAATTGTTTTTTGTCATCAGTGAACTTTGTCACTTTGCTTTCAGCTTTTTTACAGCTCAATTTTGAGTATCTTGAACTACACAGGCATTGGGAACTCATCTGATAACTTTCCTCAGCTGTGGAAACAGATTGCGTTTGGTTGGTTGGTTTGTGGGTTGTTGTTTGATTGGTTGTTTTGTGGTTTTTTTGTTTGTTTGTTTTTGGTTGTTGTTTTTTTTTTTTTTTAAGAGCTTTTGGTGACTGTCCTTCAGTATATTTATTTACTTGAATTCTCAGAAGACTTATTAACATGCCCTCTCTTATCTGTTCATGTTCTTTTGAGAGCTCCAGGAATTTTTTAAAGCACAATCTATTTATAAAATCTGTGCAGGTTTTTCCATTTTGAATGAGTTGTGATTCTGATACTCTAGTCCTGTGTAATATGATTTAGCCTAGCTTTATCTTGAGGGCGCGCATCATTATCTTGCTGTCCAGACACAAATCTGTGTAAGGTATGTCTTTTGCAAAGGAAATACATGTTTGGACAACGCATAAGCTGAATTGTTTATGCTTTATATTCTAGCTTACAAAGCACATCTAAAATGCTAAAGACTGTGCTGGACTGGAGGGAACTTTCACTTGTGTTCAGTGTATTTTGCACTGCATAGAAATTACAGGTCTTAGACTGTGGTTTATAAACATTATCACTTTGGTGGTTGCTTAATGTGACAAAAGCAGCTAAGGTCTTCCATGTGCTTTTTGCACTTGAGTGAATTCTTGCCAGTTCCAATAAGTGAGTCATTCATGGAGAACAGCTGGAATTAAGGCGGTTCCTAAATACTTCAGTTTGAAAATTAAAGACAATAGGCAATAGAGATGAATATGCAGTATGCCTAGAGAACTACCTGGGTAAGGTGAGAGAAAAGAGCATGCATAATGCAGTGAGACAGATTGGTAGCGTAATATTTGTGCTAGAATAAGCTTAAGTGATAAAATAGTGATTTATTGAAGCATAGCAGGAAAAGTGTGCATTTGAAGTATATACTGCAGGAGAAACTAAGAAAAGAACAGTGAATATAAATGTGAAAAGGGAATGCGCTTTATGATTTGGCATGAACTTCAGGGTTTGTGGATGAATGATTCATGCATGAAAGCATGTTTCTCAACGTGTTTTACTGATTCTGTCAAGTTCTTTGATTTCTTGAAAACTTGAGTTGAAAGAGTGGACTGCAGTGCAGGTTGCTGCGTAAAGAAAAAAGAAACTACTTGTAGCAGTTAACTTATGTAGGGGGAGAATGGTTCTGAAGGCACTTTTAAAAAATAAAGTAAGAAAACTCTTCATACTTATTCACATGAATATTGGTTTACATACAATGGAAGGACTGTGAGTGCCATTTGCAAAGTTGTCTGTGTACTGGAAGTAGGACAAGCAACTAGCAGGCTCCCTTGAGAGACCCTACTGCCTGGTGGGAAAGAACTTCCCAGAGGAGTGTGTGTGGGGCAAGTTCCTGTGATTTTTCTCTTCAGAAGTTCAGTTTGAGTTTGGTTGTTACCTACCTGAGAAATAACAGAATTACTTGACTGAAAAGGTACTTAAAAGAGATCTCTTCCTCCTCAGGGCAGGATCAGCTGTGAGGCCTGAGCAGGTTGCCTAGAACTTTTCCAGTTGGGTATTGGAATTATTTGAGGGTGTCTGTGTACAGCTCTGTGGGCAAAAAAGCATGCTATGTTTATCCACTAGAGTCTTCTATGCTCTGGAGGATTTCAGAGCAGTTAGAAGGTGGTTTTGTTTGCTTGCGTTTTTGTGTGGTGATTTTTTTTTTTTTTTTTTTTTTTAATTCCCCTGAAATAAGTGCATTCCTTCCAGCAAACAGTTAAGCATGTTTGAAATTGGATGTTATGGTACTTTGGCAGCCATTCAGACAACTTTAGTTGTTAAATTACTGATTTGAATTAACAGATAAATAGTTACCTAAAAGTGGTGTGAATGAATGAATACTGTTAATTCTAGCTTTGCTCTGAAGATATGGGAGTAGCTATAAAACTGTGTCTTGCTATGGTATGTTTTAGGGTGGCTTGTAATAGCTCTTAAAATGTCTGTTCTTATTGATACTGTATTGTGATTTTTTTTTTTTTTCTCCTTTTCAATGTGCAGTTCCTTGCCAGCTGGATTTATGATCTTCACAGCTCCTCATGGGTTTATTAATGTTCAACAGCTGTGTTCTGCTTCAAAAAAGAAGTTTGTATTGCATCCCAATAGTTTTCCTTGTTATTTTCAAATTACCTTTGGGGTTTGTTTTGTGTCTAATAAAAGCAGAAGAAATGTTTTTAAGAATTGGGTGTCAGTGCAAAGCATGGAAGTGTAAAATTGGAGAAATAGCGGACATTTTGTTAGAACTCCTAGGACTTCAGATTTTATAATGATGGCATTAAACTTTTATTGTAAAGCATTTGAGATTATGTAATGTTTTGCTCATTATTGATTATGCAAGTAGCTGCATTTGAAAGGGATTCTAATGTTCATATGTAGTTTCTTAGCCCACACACTGGGCTATCATCTGAAGATGATCTGTGTGGATAGAAGATAGGCCCATAACAGTTTATGTTTTTCCTGAGGGCACGTAATTTTTAACATTAAAGCTTTGAAATTTTGGGATGGAGATGATGAAAGCAACTTGTGTTTTACCGAATCTGCACTATTTCTGAAATTCTATTTAAATCTTTTTAATCATAAAGAATTCAGTCGGTTATCCCCATATTGTCTAGTTTCAGAAGCCTGGAGCTCTTTGTGCTTCAAGTTTATAACATTTTTTTGCATGCATGTCTCAAGTTTTTTATGTGAATTGTGTGCCATTGTGTTCTGTTGCAGTTTGTTTTCTCAGTATAGAAATGAGCCAAACTTATTACTTCTGGGGTACCTAATCTTAAAAAAGGAAACATTAAGTATTCTTAGAAAGCACTTTGATTTTACAATGAAGAGTTTTTGTTGCTTTCTTATCAGTGGTGCAGGCTGTGTATGTGATCAGTTATCAGCTATTTTCTTGAGAATAACTTGGTGCCTGATTTCAGATCTCTTACCTGGGATCCAGTCTTTGGGTCTTGAATGGAAGCAGTTTCACAGCATCCAAAGCATCATAAGCACTCCCATGGTTTGCTAATTCTTGTGGGATTGCTTCTTGACCAGTAGAATAGCTCCTGGGCCTCTAGTGTGTAGGCACAGAAGTGTGGGTCAACAGTTAGCAGAAAGCAGTTGCACAGATGGCATAAGCTGACCTTTCTTTTTTCATACGTGTGCAGTTTCAAATAAAAAAAATTAGTGCTCTTATGATTATGTACACTGCTGTAATTTTGTTGTAATGGTGATGTGATGTTCATAAAGCAGGTCTGTTTCATTGTCACTTGTGGAGATAGCAGGGAGAGTTACACCATTTGTCACACTGCTCTGGAAGGGTTGTAAATAGTACTCAAGGGGCGATGAAGCCTGTGAAGGTACACTGGAGGTTTGGGCAGCGCAGGGCAATATCAGGAACTGGCAATGAGGAACTTAGGCCCCCTCTGGAAGCTCTCACTAGAACTGGCTACACTGGATTTGGAGAAGGCTGAGGTTCTTAATAACTTCTTTGTCTCAGTCTTCACTGGCAAATGCTCTGACCACACCACCCAAGTCTTGGAAGGCTGACGCAGGGACTCTGAGAATGAAGACCCTGAGCCCACTGTAGGAGAGGGTCTGGTTCAAGACCATCTTAGGAACCTGAATGCATACAAGTCCATGGGACCTGATGAAATCCATCCGTGGGTCGTGAAGGAGCTGGCAAATGAAGTTGCTAAGCCACTGTCCATCATAGCTGAAAAATCATGGCAGTTGGGTGAAGTTCCCGATGACTGGAAAAAGGGAAATATAACCCCCATTTTCGAGAAGGGGAAAACGGATGACCCATCAGTGGATGACAGATCAGTCAGTCTCACCTGTGTGCCTGGCAAAATCTTGGAGCAGATTCTCCTGGAAGGCATGCTGAGGCACATGAAAAACAACAACGTGTTTGGTGACAGCCAGCATGGCTCATGAAGGGGAAATCCTGCCTGGCCAATCTGGTGGCCTTCTATGATGGGGCTATGGAACTGATGTACAGGGGTAGAGCATTTGATGTCATCTACCTGGATTTGTGCAAAGCATTCGACACTGTCTCACACGACGTCCTTGTCTCTTAAGTTGGAGAGACATCAATTTGATAGGTGGATCAGTTGGTGGATTAAGAGCTGACTGGCTGGCCACACGCAAAGAGTTGTGCTCAATGGCTCAGTGTCCAGCTGGAGACCAGTAAGGAGTGGTGTCCCTGAGGGATCGGTGCTGGGACCAGTCTTCTTCAACATCTTTGTTGGTGACATGGAGAATGGGATTGAGTGTGCCCTCAGCAAGTTTGCCAATGACACCAAGGTGTGTGGGTTGGTTGATAAGCTGGAGGGAAGGAATGGCATCCAGAGGGACCTTGACACGCTTTGTGAGGTGGGCTGATGCCAACCTGATGAAGTTTAACCATGCCAAGTGCCAGGTCCTACAGCTGGGTGGGAGCAATCGCAGGCACAGCTGCAGGCTGGGCAGGGAAGAGATTCAGAGCAGCCCTGCGGAGAAGGACTTGGGGGTGTTGATCGATGAGAAAATGAACATGAGCCAGCAGTGTGTGCCTGCAGCCCAGAAAGCCAACCATATCCTGGGCTGCATCAAAAGGAACGTGACCAGCAGGTCGAGGGAGGTGATCCTGCGCCTCTGCTCTGCTCTCATGAGACCTCACTTGGAGTATTGTGTGGAGTTCTGGTGTCCTCAGCATAAAAAGGACATGGAACTGTTGTGGCCCTCCTCTGCACTTGCTCTGAGGATGATCAGGGGACTGGAGCACCTCCTGTGTGATGACAGGCTGAGAAAGTTGGGGTTGTTGAGCCTGGAGAAGAGAAGGCTGCATGGAGACCTCCTAGCAACCTTCCAGTATCTGAAGGGGGCCTATAAGGATGCTGGGAATGGAGTATTCATTAGCGTCTGTAGTGATAGGACAAGGGGTAATGGGTTTGAACTTCAACAGGTGAAGTTTAGATTGGATATGAGGAAGAAGTTCTTTACTGTGGTGGTGGTGAGGCACTGGAATGGGTTGCCCAGGGAAGTTGTGAATGTTCCATCACTGGCGGTGTTCAAGACTGGGTTGGACATAGCCTTGGATGGCATGGTTTAGTGGGAGGTGTCCATGCCCATGGCAGGGGGGTTGGAACTAGATGACCTTAAGGTCCTTTCCAACCCTAACTATTCTGTGATTCTATGAAAATAGTTCTCTTCTATCAGGTAGTGTTTGAGGGAAAAAATGTTCTCAAGTTTTCTGGAGATCTTTTGTTGTTCTGTAATAACTCTTCTCCACCCTTTTTTGGCTTATTAGGGTTCCCAACGGCTTGGTAGTAGGTCATACTGAGAGCTGGCTGTTCTAGAAATATGTTTCTAAGAGATCTTTGCGCATGTAACTAACTGGATATTTACAAACCACTTCATGTGTTTTTCTTTCATAGCAACAAGGTATTGGTCGGCCAAGTGTGTGCCATGCATTGGTGGTCATATTTCTAGAATTCTTTGCCTGGGGGCTCTTGACAACTCCAATGCTAACAGTAAGTATCACTGAACAGCTGTCTGCTTGACAATAATGACAAAAATTAATTTTCTAATTCCTAGGGATTGGGGTTTCATTTTGTTTTACATTTTCTGCTTACTTCTTTAACTGAATTCCAGGAGTCTCCACATTTAAGTCTGTGCAATACTGGAATATTACTGCTGAGATTTGGACTGTTGAAAGACTAAAAGATACTAAAGAATAAATTGGTGAAACACTGTAATACTTCTTGACTTTATTTGACTTTTAGGGTAATACCAGTTTAGTATATTGATTTAAATGTTCTTTGGAAATTCCGGCTTTTTTAAGACTGTAGTTCAGTTCATCTTTCAGTCATAATAATCGAATAATCTATGCATTCCGTAGTTAACCTTGTACACTATTGCTGGCTGGATGTTTTGTAAGCTTATAACTTGAACTAAATTGTAAAGGCTTTCATGTAAGAAGTGGATTTTATTAGTATTTAATCTGTTCGGGAGTGCAGTTTGGTAATCGGATATGAAGCCTGAAGAAATGGGTGTTATTAATTAAAATCAGGCCTGCCTGAGAGAAGTCATCAAAAGTCTACTAGTCCAATTTTTCATCAGATAATATCTGAGAGCACTTTTAATGCATGACAGGCAAGGTTTTATGGGATTTAAAGGCCTTAGAGTTAATTTTTCTTCTCCAAACGCCAGATAAAATGATCTACATAATTTTTGAGATGTTTGTCTACCCTTCCTAAGGGCGATCACTGATCTTTTTAACAAAGCTTAATAGTGAAGTCCGTATGATCGGTTAATAGATTTCCATAAGGAGGATGTCTGAGTGACCATCCTGTCATGCTGTCTTGCTGGTGTCATAATATAAGGAAGCTTTCTGGGTTGTTGTTCTTGTTTCTTTTGTGTTCTTTCCTTTTTCTTCTGAAGCAAAATGTTTAACTTAAGTTGACCAAGCTCGACACTTCTCACTGAAAAGAATAATGTGCCAACAATAATTCCTACACAGTCTTAAAGAAAACACCCCACTTTAATAAAATTGTTAGATGGGTTCTTCAATAATGTACTCCAAGTGAAATAGTTACATATGAATTTTTACTGTTAGTCACATGCAGCTGAAATGTTAATTCTTGAATTTAGTATTGTGTCTAATGGAAGTGTTATGAAATTCTTCTAATGTAAAGCTAAATTCTTACTTTGACTGAAGGTATGTGGATTCAGTACAGTTGTGGTCTTGAATGTCTTGTATTTTGAACAAGTTGTGTTTCTGTCTTACGTGGTCTTGAATACTTTGGAGGCTGTTACATTGGATCAAAAATATAATGTAAAACATTGAGTTACATATAATAGTGTAACTTACCTTTCACAGGTGTAAATGTCTTCTTTGATCATGGGGGTGATCATCTTTATTTGTAATCAGCTTTGTACACACTGAAAGTCTGCTGTTTGTTTTAAATAATTTCAAATCTGGTTTGATACTTTCACTCTTCCATCATGTAATGTACTTGTTGTAACTTCCCTTGGTCTGCTGATGGGTCAGCAGTATTAGAGGTCATTCAGAACTTTCCTGTGAGCAAGGTTCAGCCTTGGAACTGCCGTCTGCCCACTTTTGTACAAGGAGGTTTTTGTGGTAGGAAGGGCAGAAATGGTAATGTCTGGTCTGTCAATGAAAGCCCACGATCACTCAGTTTTTTGTGGTTGTGATTCTCCAGGTCATTGTCAACATTAAATTAGATTAAACTATTGCACATTCTCAAAATAAACTATATTTATTCTATGATAGCTGAAACTATAATTTTTTGACATCTGTTAGCAAAGCTGTAGTATTTGTTGCGTGACACTTGGAGAAGAGATGATTTAAGGTGTTTATAAGCACATAAAGGTTATTGTGGGCACAGACTGCACAAAGCTTATGCTCATTCCTCTTATTTGTGGACCTGTAAGCCGCTATTAGTAAATCACTGTTAGAAATATTAATCTCCTTATGGTATATTTTGTCTTCAGTATAATATTTTTTTGAATATGCACATGTTGCCTTGAGAAGTTGTGGCTGCCCCATCCCTGGAAGTGTTCAAAGGCCAGCCTGGATGGGGCTTTGAGCAGCCTGGTCTAGTGCAAGGTGCCCCTGCTCATGGCAGGGGTTTGGAAATAGGTGATCTTTAAGCTGCCTTCCAACCCAAACCAGTCTGTGATTCTGTAATATGATTTCTATCAGTAGAACTTGAGTAAGGCAGTTCTCTTTGCTAGTTTGTCAACTTGCATTTCTTTTGTCTATAATGTGACAGAAATTAATCTCAAAAGCTTGAACCAATATCAGCAGTGGTTGTCTTCCAGGAAAAAATACTGGAGAACACTTTACAGAACAATAATTAGGATAATTAGACTTAACACTGTGAGCTTTCTGCTTGCTCTTATTTTTTTAATTTTTTTCCCCTGACTTGGAAGACATCTGCTTTTTTTCTACTGTGAACCCTGACTTTTTTCTAGAAGTGCAAAATTGTTTTAAATAGGAGATAAGAAGTAAATAGAGCTGTTAATAAGCTGAATGGTTTGACCAGTAGTTAGCATGGGAATGATAACCTTTATTAAGCCTATCATTTCAGAATCTTAGTCATCCTTAAAAAATTATGGTGATACTTCTCAACGATACTAAAGTGTTGTGTTTCTTAGGCTAGTGGATTTCACTCTCTTTATATATATCTATGTATAGAATCATAGAATAGCTAGGGTTGGAAAGGACCTTGGGATCATCTAGTTCCAACCCGCCTGCCATGGGCAGGGACACCTCTCAGTAAACCATGCCACCCAAGGCTCTGTCCAGCCTGACCTTGAACACCGCCAGGGATGGAGCATTCACAGCTTCTGTGGGCAACCCATTCCAGTGCCTCACCACCCTTACAGTAAAGAATTTCTTCCTCATATCCCTTCTAAACTATTTGTAGTAGTTGCCACTTACCTATATATAAAATGAGCAAACGAATTTGGAGTGTGTGTGCATACATGCTTTAATTATTGCCATATTTTTTTTAATCCACACAATAGCAAGTGTGAGACCTTTTAACTCTCTTGCATATTTATGGTAAATCTGTTTAGTATAGTTTAAGATGCTTTCCCTTGAATTAAGACTGCTGGTAAAGCACCTTAAATGAATTCATAGTTGTAGTGAAAGGATACATGAAATGCCCAGAACTGCTGCTAGTATTTATAAGCATCTGCTTGTTCATTAGAAGTGTTTCTAACTGTTTGACCGTTGCATATCTGCAATTTGTACAGAAACAGTTTTAGGCAGTTGTGAATATAGTGCTGTTTTTTTTTTTCTTGACAGAGTTAGTTGTCCCATTTTCACTCCTAATTGGTAACAGTGATTGAGTCAACTTTTTGAAGGAATTCTCTGCCTCAAAATTCTGTCATTTATACCACATGGAGCTACCTTTTGCTTATATTGATCCCTTTCTAATCAGAGTAACCCCAAAAAAACCTGTTTCAGCAATATACTGCCATCTGTGCAAGCAGAGGAATTTTTGCCAATAAATTGATATTAAACCTTGTCAGTACGTTCTTCCAAAGACAAATGAAAGTGTAATTCTGGAATAAGATACTTTCTTAACAAGTCCCAATAGTTATCGTGTTTTATAAATCAAATTTAAACTTTGTGTCAACTTTCCCCTGTCTCTTCTGATTCAGATAATCCTTTTTTCCCCATCAGGTCTTGCATGAAACATTTTCCCATCATACATTTTTAATGAATGGTCTTATTCAGGGTGTTAAGGTAAGATTTTTTTTTTTTTTTTTTTTTTTTAGCCTCTGATGTAAATATTCTGCATGTTCCTGTACTGCAATTTGTCTGTCTTGCATTTTCCTTAAGAACATTCAAACCACTGAGAATGTAATTAATTGTATTAGTTCTTAAACCGTTTTTTTTTTTTTTTTTTTTCATTGTAATGATTGCTGTCTTGGGCTCAGTTCCAGTTTAACTGCTAAATTGTAGCACTTTAAAACAAGCGTAGTAT
Organism: Brotogeris chrysoptera; assembly: GCA_030323915.1. Taxonomy (NCBI): domain Eukaryota; kingdom Metazoa; phylum Chordata; class Aves; order Psittaciformes; family Psittacidae; genus Brotogeris; species Brotogeris chrysoptera. The sequence continues at coordinate 27,218 of JARCZZ010041589.1, forward strand.
TTCTCAGAGTTTAAATTAATCTCATTTGAATAGGTAGCAGTTGTAGCTACTGTAATCTTGATAGGGATCCTTGTAAGAATGGAGATAGGCTTTTAATGTCTGCTTCCTAATATTAAATGATTTTCTTTAGATCAGGTTGTTTTTTTTTGGTGTTCTGTGATGGTAAGGGTATTCAGGCCAGCTTATAGCTTACACCACTTCATTCACATGATGGTCATGCTAGATTGTTGCTACAAAAAAAGCTTGCAAAATTCCTCTAGCATAACTAAAGCCTGAAAGTCTCTTCTTTGCTAACTGTCTTACTGAGAGGCTTCAAAGCACTTCCTGTAAGTGTTGATTAATTTATAGCAGCCAGAAATTATTGAGGTTTGTATTCTGTGATGAAACTAAAGCATTGTTCTTATGTGTAAAAACATGACATCTTTAGGATGATGTCTTCCACTGTGTATTGGCAGAATACCATAAACTAGGGATGTCAGGATATGTCATACTGAAAGAGGAAGTTAACTTTGCATTTATCTCTTAAAAGAGCGAAGTTCATGTTCCTCTTTGTGTTTTCTTTCAACTCTGTTTGCAGTGTAACAATGGGTATCACTTAAAAGTAGCAAGTAGGTTTCCCATATATTTTCTACAGAGCATATCATAGTCTAAATGTATGTGTTGCTCAAATAGGTTTCATAACCAGGGGAGTGTACACTAGAGTGAGTTTGCACATCAGCATCCAATACTTTCTTTAAAATGCTATTTATGAAAAATCAGAAGTGTTTTGTGTGACAGCAAAACTTATGTTCTACTGAAGTCTGACTCTGAAGGAGCAAAAGCGTAAATGTCAACTGAGCAAGGCATCTAACTGTCCTAGGAACTGGTATTGTGGCTTTAGATCTTTTGCTCTTAATTTACATACTGAAATAATTGGAATCAGAGTTGTTATTGGGATTTCGAAGAGCAGTGATTTAGTACAATAGGCTGTACTTATATGATAAACTTGAAGGTGACTATATTTGAATACTGGAGGTTAGGTAAAGTTAGCTGGAGTAGACTTCCAGTGTATTGAGGTGTTTGTGGAACCATATATTTACTAACATTTGGATTTTGGCAGAGTTGGATTGATGAGACAGCACTATGCTAATTAGGAGGAAGATGCGTCTGTTATGGGGGTTTTGCAGTTAACAAACATGTGAAAGGCTTTGCTTATTTTAATTCTTCTGACTAATGCATAACAGTTTTGAGGCCTGTATTTCAGGACTTTGTGAAATGCTAAAAAATGTAATATTTGATCCTTATTCATTTTTTTTCCATAACAGATATACCTGTAAGTCTGACATTTGCCACTGGAATATCATTATGGTGTTCCACTGCCTAAAGTTTCAAGCTTACTCACACAGTCCTCATACTTACTGCAATGTACAATTGCCCTGTACATGACAAATAGGTAGTATAAAGCAAAGATGTCCATTATGAAACTAGTCTGTAATAGTCGGAGCAGCCAGGGACCAGGTTAGAAAAGCTGAAGTCCTGGCAGAAGTAACTCTTGCCAGGGACATCGAGGGCAATGAGGAAAGATTCTGTAGGTATGCTGGTGATAAAAGGAAGACCAGGGAAACATGGCTTCCCTGTGGAAGGAAATGGGAGACGCTGTTACGTGGTATGTGGAGGAAGCTGAAGTACTCAGTGACTTTTTTTGCTTGGTCTTCACCAGCAAGAGCTGCAGCCACACTGCCCAAGTCACAGAAGGCAAATGCAGGCACTGTGAGAATGAAGAACCTCCTGCTACAGGAGAAGGTCAGGTTCAAGACCATCTAAGGACTTTGAAATGCATGGGTCTACGGAGCCCCATGAGAGGCATCGACAGGTCCTGTGAGAAAAGGCTTATGAAATGGCTAAGCCTCTACCCATAATATTTGAGAAGTTGTGGCAGTCCAGTGATGTTCCTACTGACTGGAAAAGGGGGAGTAGAATCCCTGTTTTTAATAAAAAGGGGGGAAAAAAGGAAGACCCTGGATCAGTCTCACCTGAGTGCCTGGCAAAGTCACGTGGAAACTGTGCTAAGGCGCATGGAAAGTAAGGAAGTGATTGGTACCGTCATATCGTGCTTAACAAATATGGTGGCCTTCCAATATCACACTATGACATTAGTGAGTAATGAAGGTGCAAGTGACATCATCTACCTGGACTTCCACAAATTATTTGGTGCTGTCCTGCATGACATCCTTGACTCTGAATTAGGAAGATGTGGATTTGACAGATGGACCACTGAGTGGATATGGAATTGGCTGGAGGGTTGCACTCAAAGAGTTGCAGTGAACAGCTTGATATTCAAGCAGAGACCAATGAGGATTGGTGTCCCTCCAGGACTGGTATTGGGACAGGCACTGTTTAGCATCTTTGTCAGAGACAAGGCCAGATGCAAGGTTCCAGTTCTGCACCTGTGTTGGGGCAATCCCAAGCACAAATCCAGGCTGGGTGGAGAATGGATTGAGAGCAGCCAAGGGGAGAAAGGACTTGAGGGTGTTGGTTGATGAGAAGCAAAACGTGACCCAGCAATGTCCGCTTGCAGGCCAGAAAGCCCACCGTGTTCTGGGCTGAGTCCAAAGAAGCATGGCCAGCAGGCCAAGGGAGATGATTCTCCCCATGTGCTCTGCTCTCATGAGACCTCACCTGCAGTGTTACATCCAGTCAGGGGCCCCCATCAGAAGAGCCGTGTGGACCTGCTTGAGTCCAGAAGAAGGCCCTGAAGATATCAGGGAGCTGGAGCAGCTCTCCCTGTGAAGAGGCCGAGAGAGTTGGGCTAGTTCAGCCTGGAGAGGAAGAGACTCTGGGGAGACCTTTAGCAGCTTAAGTTTATATCAGCTTATTCCAGTACCTAAAGGGAGCTTTTAAGAAATCTGGAAAGGCACTTTCTAGAAGGGCTTGTTACCCCTTGCCATCAGTACATCTTTAAACTGAAAAGGGCGTATTTAGATTAGACATTAGGAAGAAATTCTTTACTGTGAGGGTGGTGAGACCTTGGCACAGGTTACTCAGAGAAGCTGTGGGTGCCCCACCCCTGACAGTGTTCAGTGCCAGGTTGGATGGGGCCTTGAGCAATGTGGTGTAGTGGAAGGTATGTTGGAACTAGATGATCTTCAATGTTCCTTCCAGCGCAAACTATTCTATAATATAATATTTTGGAGGTTTTATAGTAGCTTTTACAATCTGTGGTACTTATGTATTGAATTAAATTGATTTTGAAGAAATATATGCTTTTTTTTAACGCAGTTTTAATAGATTTGAAATACAAAACATCAGAATTACTAAAAAGTTGATGTTTTGTACTATTCAGTTAACTACAGTTTTGTGGTTAATGTCAAATCAAGTTAACTTGTAGTTCTTTTCTATATTGTAAAGTAAAACTTGGAAATGTAAATATATATGCATATTAATTGTTTTTTTTCTGTCACAGGGTTTTTTCTCTTTTCTTAGTGCTCCGCTAATAGGTGCTCTATCAGATGCATGGGGAAGAAAATATTTTCTTCTTATTACAGTTTTCTTCACTTGTGCCCCAATTCCATTAATGAGAATAAGTCCATGGTAAGTGGTACAGCCTTCTAATAGCAAGCTTCTCAATACAGCAGAAATCCAAGCGGACAAGCTGTTCGGGGAAGTGGGAGAGGGACAAGAAGACAAAAGAAATGCCTCTTTCCATTCAAAATGTGATTGTGTTATTCTGTAGCTTTTTGAGTTTTAAAAATATGTATCTTAAAAAGTAGAAATTATGAAATGCAATTTAGTTAGAAGTATGACTAACTAAATGTTTGATGGTTCTGTCTAAGTGTCTAAGTCAGTTTTAAGCTCAGCTGTTAATTTTTATTCCCCTGAGGACTAAAAATGCTGTAAGAAACATACTTGTAAAACTGAGTGAACCCTGGAATTTATTTACCACAGAAAAGTATAATTGCTCTAAATGAGGTACTTTAACTCTTTGATTAGGCAACTTTGAAGTCTTAACTGAGTGGAATTGACTTGGCTTCAGTTTTATTTACATTCGTTGTGTAATGCAGAAGGATTACAAAAGAAGTTTTTGTACACTGTGTGCATTAAGAGTTTAGTTTCTGTAGCATTTAATATGATACATTATTCCTTAATTGGTTGAAAAGCTGAGTTATAAGATAATTAATTTTTTATAACTTCAACTTTTTCAGCTTTGAGAGTGAAAATGTATAGGCACCTTGTCCTGAAAGGACTACTTACTTCAGGCTGATGTAAAGTAAACAGTAGGATATAAAAAATTAAAATGCTGTGTTCCAGTGTTTCTATGACATTCTATGTCATTCTATCATATTCTATCAGACTATGTCATTCATCTCTAGTAAAGGTCTGTGTTAGTTCTTGAGGAACACTTCTCGTAGCTTTAATTCAAACTTGCTTGATTAGTAAAAAACCAGCTACATGTCTTAGCTTAAACTTTCTAATTGTTTCTTTTAAATCATTAGGTGGTACTTCGCTATGATTTCGGTGTCTGGAATCTTTTCTGTTACCTTTTCTGTAATATTTGCCTATGTAGCTGATGTAACACAAGAACATGAAAGAATTACAGCCTATGGATGGGTAAGATATGCTAAACCTGAAGAAAAAGGTCAGATTATGACCTTCATATTGAGCTTGTGTTTTGGTGCACAGATTATTTCCTGGTTAATGTAATGAGGTTGGTAGAGAAGGTGAATATCAGGCATGAAGGCACTGTGTTAGAGTTTGGGAAATGCAAGTTAGACTTTTCAGTGTCTCACAGACTGCTCTGTGCTCATAGGAACAAAGTAAGAATTTGACAACTTTATCTGCATAGAAGGCATGTGTAACAAAGCAGGTTTTAAGTTTTGTAGGTGGAACAAGAAATATTTTTAAAGGTTATTTAATACTTGTTATTTAATAAAAGTTACTTAAGGTTAAGGTTTCCATTTCTTTTTAGCCTTAGAGACTCATGATTCCTCAGAAGTTGATTTAACAGTCAAGAAAATAAAGGACTTAGTTCTCTTGACCAAACTTGTGTGTATTGTTTAGCAGAGCACACAGCAGGTGCAAAAGTTCTGGAATTCACTCTTTATTTCTCTTGCCTTTAAGGAGGGCTTTAAGCATATTTATATGAGCATATATTTGCCTGCCTTCAAATAGGTTTGTTTTGTTTTGAGTTTTTGTTTGTTTGTTTTCGTTCACAGAAACACCTTAATCTGAAATTCTGTAACGTAATAGACAGAAGTGCAGTTGTTTTGATGAGGGCTGTATCTCTTTCTAATCTGTTCGTTATACCTTTTCCTTATGACTGTTGTTCTAGCTTTGCATAAAGCTAAATTTCTGGCTTGTGTTCTTATTCTATAAAACAGTTCTGCAGAGTGGTTTTAGTTTGGGCACTGGAAAAGAGTAGTCATTAAAAAAAACCCAAACAAACCAGCTTTATTGCAATCTTTCCTGAAGGTTTTAATATTGAAATTTAACAACAGTACTTGATTTTTCATCCTGTTACAATGTATGTTAATATAGTAAGTGATCTGTAGCTGCTTGTCACTACAGCATAATATGAAGCAAACCAGTTACTGAAGATGTAGCTAATGATTTTCTAGTTTGCTGTGCTAAATTATGGTTGCTATGTATTTAAAATGCCAACTGTTAACAAAGGCTTTATGAATTACCCGGAGTGCTGAGGCTCAGGTTTACTTAGGCAGGCATTTAAATGTGCTGACAACTTCTCAGTGAAATCTTATAAATTGGTAGTTGGAAAGCAAAAATGCTTTAGAGTATTTGAAAGTAAGAGCTGTTTCCTTTGTGCCAAACTTGCTCTTTGACTGCAAATTCTGTCTCCTCTGGTGGGCTGTGGAGGAGGATGGCAAAATTTTATCTTGACCCATGTTTACTGTGGTAAGTTTTGTGTTTTTTTTTTTCTGTGTGGGTTTGTTTTTTTTTTTAATTATTATTATTACTTGGGTTGTGTTTTTTTGGTTTCGTTTTTTTTTTTTTTTTTTCTTTTAACTTGTGTTATTTTCAAAACCACATTTCTGGGGAGGGGTGGTTGCTTCATTTTTCTTCAATGGCAGAGTGACTACTTCAACAAATTTGTGAACTGTTCTTGTGTGCAGGTATCTGCCACTTTTGCAGCAAGTTTGGTAACTAGTCCTGCCATTGGAGCATACTTGTCTGCCAGCTATGGAGATAACCTTGTCGTGCTAGTTGCCACATTGGTGGCAGTTGTGGACATCTGCTTCATTCTGCTAGCTGTACCTGAATCTCTGCCAGAAAAAATAAGACCTGCTTCGTGGGGAGCTTCTGTATCATGGGAACAAGCAGATATTTTCGCAGTAAGAGTAATAAGTAATTAAGGATTAGTTGATGATTGTTCAATAATTAATTGCATTTTACAAGCTTGAGAAATCTTTAATCTTATTTGTAGATTGGCTGTTCTGGTTACCATAATCTCTGTTCCTTACTCTTGCATGAAAGATCTAGCTACACTTAAAAACTAAAACCAAACCAAACTTTATGGATTAAATAATTTTTGAGTAGGAAACAATGTTTGTCTTGAAATCCAAAAAGAAAGTGCTTTCCTTTTCTAACATACTCTATTTTATCCTAAGAGAAATGCTGAATATTTACTCTTCTACAGACCCCAAAATCTGATCCTGTAAGACTTTCCATATTCATCTTATGCTTCCTAGTTTTGGTTGGCAACATGCCTCCCCACTCCTGAATTCCACTTTTGGCTGTATTTGATTTCTTTTTAATCTAGAATGGATCTCTAAAACCTGATTTTTCTAAAGGCATATGTAGGAAGGGTTAAAACATGCAGTTATTCTAGTGACTTGTTCAGTTATTTACATTTGGCTAATTTGTGTTTTTGTTACACTTTCACATCTTAAGAGAGCAAAGAGTGGTTATTCTTCATGAGATTCATCTTGCTGGGAACTGCTTGTGAATGTTGGGAGATGAGTGACAAGCTTGAGAGACTGCAGTTAAAAGAATTTATTTTCCACAATTTATTAGTTACTCGAAGTGATTCATATTATGGGTAAACAGCTATAAGGTGAACAAGTATTAAGGATGAACAAGAAAAATAATTCTCATAGTTTGGGAAGAGAAACAGTTGTAATGAGGCTATATTATTTGCTAGCGTCTTTCAGAACAGATTGTTACAGAGATCAATTAGAAGATGTGCATTTCACTAAATACTGCAGGATGCTGTTTTCAGTGAATACTTGTAATCTGTCACTGAGCAGTAGCTTCAAAATTGAAGGACACTTTGCAAAAGAATCAGATACCACAAACCAAACCATATATAACAGGAAGTTGTTTAGAACTTAATGGTCAGCTTATCTGTTTCCATGTGTGATTTTTTTTTTTTTTTTTTTTTTTTTTTTTTTTGGCTGATGTGCATGAGTAAACCAGGTTTTTAAAAAGTGAATTTACCTTCTGCTTTCTTTGTGCTTTCATTAGACTTTGTATAAATGTTCCAATACTTGCATTGTTTCTTTACAGTCTTTGAAGAAGGTTAGAAGAGATTCTACAGTTCTCCTGATATGCATTACAGTGTTTCTCTCCTATCTGCCTGAGGCTGGCCAGTATTCTAGCTTTTTTCTGTACTTGCGACAGGTAAATGTTGGTCTCTTCGTGTATTACTAAGGACATTTAAATAAGTATTCCCCAAGACAAGTTTCTTCTTGAAGACTTTGCTCAGAAAACTCAGTTCTGGCAAAATACAGCTTTAAAAAATAAAGTCAGTGTACTTTGCTAAGCCAAGACTTGACTCCTAGTGCATAAACCCTGCTGTAAGTTTAAGCATATGTTCATAAAGTTAAGTAGACATTTGTTCACATTCCACAGAGCAGTTTATATATCTTGAGGTGGGATCTTGCCTATTGAAAAGCTATTGTGTCTGTGGGAGTTTCCAAATACATTACTTCCTCTGTCTCCTTTTTTTAGGGCATTGTTTTTCTTCTTTTTGTGTTGATTTCTTGGCAATCAGTCAAGTTAGGGATTATTCTTGAAAGAGGACACTTCCTCTTTGGATTTAGGTTATAAGCAGAGATCAGTGTTTTCTTTGAAAAAGATACCTCTTTGCTTGTGATTGTTCTGGATTGTGTTTGTCATTTGTTTTATGTATTTTCTGCTTCTCTTCAGATTATAGGTTTTGGATCTGCCAGCATTGCAGCATTTATCGCTGTGGTAGGCATTCTGTCTATAATAGCTCAGGTAAGCTGTATTCTTTTCAGCATTTAATTAGACAGTACAAACTGTATGTCAAGGCACACTCTTCTGACTATTAAGTTTGTCTATAAACTTCTTACATGCTCTAAAATGCCAGTATATCTTGCGACAAGGGGTAATGAGTTCAAACATAAACAGATGAAGTTTAGATTGGATATGAGGAAGAAATTCTTTACTGTAAGGGTGGTGAGGCACTGGAATGTGTTGCCCAGGGAAGTTGTGAATGCTCCATCCCTGGCGGTGTTCAGGGCCAGGCTGGACATAGCCTTGGGTGGCATGGTTTAGTGTGAGGTATTCCTGTGCATGGCAGGGGGGTTGGAGATGATCTTAAGGTCCTTTCCAGCCCTAACTATTCTATGATTCTATGATTCACTAAATATCATTTTAATTTCTTTCTGTGACTTGCTGAGGTGTTCAGCTCTGGGGGAGGCACATTTCAGATAGGAGCTGGGGATCACAGTGTGTAGGGTGGAAGGTTCATGAGCCTGGAAAACCCCAGGGTTGTGCCAAGACCTGACAGAGCCAGCAGCTCACACGAGAACAGCTGATGAGGCATGTGTGGGGCCTGGAGTAACAGCCATCGCCTGCCACTCCCACACATGGCTCCCCTGGGGAGCATGAGTAACTAGGAGCACCACTAACAGGACAGTCCAACAAGACACCTCAGCTAGGTTGTGGTGCAGTGGGTTGCATGCAGTTCACATGGGAGGCCATCTCTTTGAAGGACTGACATTCCACTGACCAAGTAGAAAGACTTGAAGTCCAGTAACCCAGCAACTGAGCACTATTCTGTGGCCACCTGCACAGGTCAGACCCTCAAGGCAGAATGGTGGGCATTTACATGAGAGCAAAGGCTGCAGTGTTGGGGGATCTGCTCCAATGCTTGCACACAGATGAAGCTCCTGAAGGCAGAGGCTGCAGAGCAGAACTCAGCTGCAGGAAGTGCCCAGTCCTTTGTCCAGGGGCAGGGGCAGGAAGCAGACCTGCCTGCAGAAGGTGTGCTTAAGTGGAAAACCTCTTGCAGCAGGTGGCTTAGCTTCAGGAGGCAGTGGGAAGGCTGTGCAATATCAGGGAGACTAAGAAGGTGTTAGATAGCTGGTTCCAAGCACAGTTTGCAGTGGACCCACAGACAAAAAGACAATTCTCCTCCAGCACCCACAGAAGGGAATGGGCCAAAAACACAGAAGGATTGAAGCTTGCAGGAGGAAGAAGCGTTCCCAAAGCCTAGAGGTACCCTTGCTGAAGTGTATTAGACTAAAAAGGAAAGACCTGTCACATAGAAGAGATGCTAGAGCTTAATACATCAGCCCAGTCTGCTCCCCATATAACAGCCAACACAACTAAGAGAAGGTGATAGTTGATATTAATAGGCAACTCTTTTCTGTGAAGTATGACTCCCATTTGCTGACTGGATGCACTCTCTAGAGAGGTGCACTGTTTACCAGGGGCTTGTAATCAGGGATGTCACTGAGAAACTACCAGGCCTTGTAAAGTTCACTAGCTATTATTTGCTGCTGTTGTTTTTGTGGGCTCCAGCGGTCCTCCTCAGACTGCTCCTGGCTGTACCAAGAAGGATTACAGAGCCCTTGCAGCAGCCTAAGGGACTCCGAAGTGTAGGTAGCTTTCTCATTAATTCTTACAGCAGAGGGAAAGGGTTTGAAAGGGCTGATTGAGTCTAAGTGATTTATGGGTTACAGACTGGTCACACAGCCAGGGAGTTGGCAACCTAGGCCATGTGGCTCACTTTGAGAAACCTGGTCTGCTGTGGGCTGATGGGGTACATCTGTCAGAGAAGGGAATGAGCATCCTTGGTCAAAATCTTGCCAACATGGTGAAGAAGGCTTTAAACTAAAGTTGCCAGGGGAGAGGAATCTCAGTCCATACTGTTCTTACCATTCTTACCAGTTTGATGCCAGTGCCAGTGAGAGATGCATAGTCTGGAGAGGGATCGCAGGACAGCAGGGAACCTGCAGGTCAGGAACACCTGAACAGCAGCAAAAAGAAATTTCAGCTACCCTAGCCAGTAAGTCAGCTTCATTGGGAGCCCGCCTTAAATACCTGTATACCAATGCATGTAGCATGGGAAGTAAACCAGGAGTTATAGGTGTATGCAAGCCTGCAGGGCCATGATCTTCTTGGCAGTTTGCGCGGGCAGGCGAGCGGAATGGTGAGCACTTGCTGTATGTCAGGGCTCGGTCTGGGAGCTCTGCTCTGGCTGTCCCAGCAATGGCCAGCGTAGGCACCCAGACAGAGCCGATGGGAAGGGAGGCTGTGGTGCAGCTCCTGTGTGGAAGCAACGTGCTGTAGTAGAAGGTGTGTTGGAACTAGATGATCTTTAAGGTTCCTTCCAACACAAACCTATCCGTGATTTTATGATTCCCACTCTGGATATATGTCTTGCTTAAAATCTTAATTCTTTTCTAATTGTTGTACCAGGACATCAGAAAATAAAAATAAAATTTGCTATGTTTGGATCTGTAAATTTACTTGTACTCTCCTTTTAAATTATTAAGACAATATAGGAAATTGGTTACTTATTACAAGGCTTTCTGGATGGGAAGTGAGTTATGTTAAGCAAAAGTCATGTTTTTGCATCTCTTGATTCAGCTCATTATGTCAAATTTACATACAGACAACGCAGGAGTTGACATTGTTGAGATTTATTCAGGCTCAGCATGGAGACTGAGGAACCATGATGAATTGGTATATTGCTTTTATATATCTTAATTTGGAACTGTCGGCTGATTTTTTTTAACAAGTGCTTTATACATTTTAGAAATAAAACATTTTCGTGATGTGATCTTTAATATCTTTATGGGTACAGTTTTCCTGTCATCCTATTGTGTTAACTGAAAAAGGAATGGCACATACAATGTAACTTTGTTGCCATTCTTAGCAGGGTGGAGGTCTTAATTGTTTGATGTAAGCAACACATTCCTCAGTGTTTACCAGTTTTACTGGTGTCAGTTGTTTCTTTCCTTATCAATTCAAGCATTATTTTAATCCTTCCTGTGTGGTTTGTTCAGGTGCTGTTAGTGTGCCCTGACATTTGCCAATCATATTTTTTTCAGACTGGTATTTTTGCTGAAAATCTTTGAGTTTTTGAAAAAGCTTTTGAACTCCTTGGAAAGTGTCACTTATTGAAGCCACCTTTGCTTCATAAAACTGGTTTGTGTTGGCATTTTGGATATTTCTAAGAAGAATTGATCACATGTGGATAGAATTGCTATATTCTTGCTGTTTGGCTTTCAAGCTAGCTTTGTCTCGAATGAGAACAAGAAAGCTAGTATAGGAATTATGTCAGAGGGGAAGTGTGCTCTGCTCTGCAGTCCTTCTGTTTTCTTTGGCTTTTTAGTAATGTATTGCTGAGGTTTTTTATGTTAAAAAAAGAAGTGTGCTCTGTTAACCGAGTGAGGTTGTCCATATATACTTGGCCTTACTATGTGCAGTCTGCTTCTTGCCATGAATGTTTCCGGTTGTACCTGGATTGAGACCACATCGCCCCACAGCAGAAACATTTCCAACAGATGAAAAACAGTGGTCTTCCATTAGGATTTGTTAGGAAATAAAAAGGTCATATCAGTGCTGTAAAGAGTCAGCAGGAAATGTAATTAAAGATGCCTAGGAACTGACCTTGGCCAAATTTCACTGCATGTGGTAAAGTTGAAAAAGCATCAGGATTTAGTTGTTTGTTTTAACTGTAACTTTGGATAGTTATTCACCTGACCTGAAGAGATTACTTTTGTCTGAGCTAAGTCTTTTTTTTTTTTTTTTTTTTTTTTTTTTTTGCTAGCATGTGGATACTAGTAAATTTAAGTGACATAGTAAGTATGTAGATACTGTATGTAAACGTAGTAAGTATGTAGATACTGGTAAATTCAACCAATATCCAGCCTGTACTATCTTAACTTGGTACAACCATTCATTGTGGAGCGCTCCAGACTTGTAATGAAACAGGATTGTAAAGGTGGAAACAAAAGCCTGTTTACAGTAGAAGCAGACACTGAGATAAAACATCCATACAGAAGGTAGTACATATGCTTCTCAATGTTCTGACATAGAAATCCTTTAATAGTTAAGAATGTTTGTACATAAAATGTTATGACTGGTCTGCATTTTGGGCTTAGTACAGGGAAAGTAAGAGCACACAGTGTGAATTTCCTCAGCAGTTGAAAGCTCTTCTGAAATATTTTGTGTAGAAGGAGATACTACTTTAGCAATCTGGCTTCTTAAAATAACTTTTGGATTAACCAATTTCTCTTGCAGACTGTGTTTCTTGGTATCTTGATGAGGTCTATAGGGAACAAAAATACAGTTCTCCTTGGCCTTGGCTTTCAAATCCTTCAGTTGGCTTGGTATGGTTTTGGATCTCAGTCTTGGTAAGCACACATTTTCATAGGTACATACCTGTTAAGGATCTGAAAATGTTTTTCCTAAGAAATTCTGCCATTTAATTTGGTTATCATGAGTATGTAAATGTTCTGGAAAATAAGCATTCTTCTTTGTGTTACACTATTAAAGTTCCATCTGCATTTTCACATGTAGGAATGATAGAATATTCCAGGTATGTAGTGTAAGCTGCAGACCAACAGACCTTTTGAAAAAGGAGTCTGTGCATCATTTTGGCCAGCTGTGTTTTACATCTACAGATGTGGTTAAAACTTTTCCTTAAACTCACACGCTAGTGTGTTTCTCCAGTAGTTTCATTAGATCCATTCAATCAATCAGTTACTGGACCTCTTTTTCTTTCATTTTCTGACATGCTATTCTGCTAAGTGTTTTTGGTCTTGGAAACTATATTGATTTTCTTCTGTTGGAAGAACTGGAAGTGAAGTCAACTGGAAACATTGGAACACCTTTTTGTTTACAAAGTTTATTGTACTAACAGTGATAAATGCTAGTTCTTTATCAGAGCAATTTGTAATGACTTATACAAGATAGAGAATTGCCTCCCTGGGACACGCTGTGAGTGACATTGTTCCTTTGTACAGCCTTTGGAGAGGTAAAATCTGTGCATTATTTCACTCCCACTCCCGTCTTTTATTTGCTATAAAGGTAGTGCAGTATCAAATATGCTTCTTTTCCAACAATCTCAGGGTCATTTGTGGGAGGGACATAGGAAGAAAGCCCATACTGGATGATTTTCAGTCTTCAGATGTTTAATAAGAGTACTTTTGAAGGTACCCTTGTGGCACTTTTTGGAGGGGTGGAAAGAAGTTATATGAGCAGTCTCATTTTCAGTTCAGATTATGTATTTAACACAGGATGATGTGGGTAGCAGGAGGTGTAGCAGCAATGTCAAGCATTACATTCCCGGCAATTGGTGCTATGGTTTCACGAAATGCAGAGTCAGACCAACAAGGTGAGTATTGAATGAATTTCTGTTCCAGCAGCAAACCGCTTTCTTACATAACTCTTCTGACTAGAAAGCAGAATACTCATCTAGATGTACTTCTCAAATATGTTGATGAGTAATGAGTTCCTTTGTTAATAGCTGTAGAAGTGTGCCAGTCTGTCTAGAGAGGAAGGAAATACACAAATTTATTAAATTTGCATTGCAAAATACATAGTTTCTGTCTGACTGGCTACTTCTAGATTCCTGTAAAAGTATCACAAAAGCAACAAAACCAGAAGTGGTAGCTTTCATGGTTCTTTTCCTTCCTCTTTTTTTATTAAAAGTAATATTCTCTAAGGAGATAATGAGGATTATTGTAACAATGCCATATTTTTAATGGAAACTAAGCCCACATTTTACCAGATTAAAAGAACCATACAAGCTCTATTTGTGTGAAAATTTGTCCCTATTTGCTATATACTTAAGATTTTCAAGAAATAGAAAAGGAAGCTTGGTCTGAGAAAACTGAAGAATTCGTTGATTTTGATATGAAGGAGAATGGACAATCAGAAATATAACTCTTCATTTAAAATGAAGTGAGGGAGGAAGTCATCACAAAGTATAACACTGTCATATAATAACTGGATTTAGTGTTCTCTGTAAAAAAACCCCCAATCTGTTCATATAAATTCTAAGTATCAGTCTTGCTGTAACATTGTAGAACTTGGAGTTAGATTAGTGCAGTTCAATTTGGGAGGTACCATATTTTTAAAAGGGAGTTTTCTGTTGAGTTTGAAAAGTGCAAAAGAGTATTTTAAATGGCTTGTTTTATCATTCCCCTGCCCCCCTTTTTTGTTTCTAATAGAGTAATTTAAGAGTTTTGAAAGACTTATTTTCTTTTTATGCCATGAAATGAATAGTTTACTTGACAGAAATCACTGATTTTTTTCATTGTACATAGAGGAAACTACAGTTAATAGCTCAGGAATACAGCAGTTTCTAAAGTGAAGTTTTACCACCTAATGGTACAAAGAATTTAAGCTTACATGTTAGCCTATGAAGAAAAATTTGGGTAACTTCCTTTTTTTGGCATGTTTTCTTTCTTTTTATTTTACAAGTTATTACTGCCTTAAGGAAGCGGGTGTCCAGACTGCTGATATTGTAAGAACAGTGTTTTGTAGAATCTTTAAGATTGTCCAAAAACTTTTTACACTGTTGTCACAATCACTTAATGAAGTTGAAACAGAAAGACACCCATAGAACTCTGATTAATCAAGCTTTTAAAATAATCTAATGTAAAACTGCAACCAGTCTAGTATTGTGAATTTACTACAGTATTGCTGAATATACTGCCCCAAATAAGTTATTTGATACTACAGTAAATCCTGGAATTAGTCTAAGGGGAAGAAATCTGTTACAGTTTGTTCATATTTTGCCAATGACAACCCTTAATCCATAGGCAGATTACTCTAAATTTCACTTGAAAGTAAATTGAGCAGGTGCCACACTTAACCTCTGCTTTCCTCATTGTAGGCTTTAGATGAAGGTGGAAGAACTCTAATGCAGAGCATTAGACTTGCAAACATGCACATAAATTTAGGTACTCATTTTAAAACTCATATTGTTCCATGCAAATACAGTAACAGACTGTGGTCATGCAGAGAATTATTTTAATCCAGCAAAGTTTTCTTCAGTATATTTCTTAAGATTGTAATATGTAGATATAATTACACAATGTGGTATTTTGGAACAGCCAATAAAATAACACTTAGAGCTGTTGCTTCTGAGGCTTAATTCTTGATTATTAAAAATAATCCTGCTCTTACTTTCTTTTCATCATTAGGTGTTGTCCAAGGAATAATAACTGGAGTAAGAGGTCTGTGCAATGGCCTGGGACCAGCGCTGTATGGCTTTATTTTTTTTCTTTTTCATGTGGAGCTCAGTGAATCGCCACCTGATCAGACTTCTGGAAAAAAAGCAATGGAAGATCCCAGTGATGAGGTAGATTTAAAATCTGATGTGAAGTTTGCAGTGTAGACACTGGTAAACGGGTAAAAATCTTGTCATTTTTGGTTGATTTAAAATCTTGATATCTGATTCTTGAACTATGTAATTCTCATTTGTCACCTTTATTGAACCATTAAAATCACTTGTAAGTTTGATTTGATAGTGAATATTCAGATGTACAGTAGTAGCAGCTTTGGTTTCAGTATTTAACATAATTGGTTAACTTTCACATAAGTCTACTCAACACAGCTGTAATTCTGACTTAGAGTGAAACATGAAACTTTCACAACAGGAAGATAATTTTTCGTAACTCAGTAAATTGTAACAGGTTTATCTTTTAACCTCACAGCAATAGGTTAATTACTTATGGGTGGTTTTTTGTTTGTTCCGGCTTTGGAGGGTTTGTTTTGTTTTGTTTTTTTAAACAGCAGTTAACAGTGCTATTCTATTCACCATCCTTCCTTACCTGGAGAAGGAGAGAAGTTAATCCTGTACACCATTTCTCTGGAAGTCTTGGGCTGCATCAAAAGGAACGTGACCAGCAGGTTGAGGGAGGTGATCTTGCCCCTCTGCTCTGCTCTTGTGAGACCTCACTTGGAGCACTGTGTGCAGTTCTGGTGTCCTCAACATAAAAAGGACGTGGAACTGTTGGAACAAGTCCAGAGGAGGGCCATGAGGATGATCAGGGGACTGGA
>JARCZZ010041594.1:0-30106 GCA_030323915.1 Brotogeris chrysoptera
GGGAAGTTTAGATTGGATATGAGGAAGAAATTCTTTCCTGTAAGGGTGGTGAGGCACTGGAATGGGTTGCCCAGGGAGGGAAGTTCTGAATGCTTCATTGTCCAACCCGGCCTTGAACACCACCAGCAGAGTCTTGGGTGTCATGGTTTAGTGTGAGGTGTCCCTGCCCATGGCAGGGAGGATGGAACTAGATGATCTTAAGGTCCTTTCCAATCGTAACTATTCTATGATTCTATGAGTCGTGTTTATCTGCCTGCACGGTTAAGCCATGACACATAGCAATGTGAATATAACACTGTAACGAGCTCTCTTGATATACAAAAATATATTTGTTAAATTATCAGTGCAATGAAAGCAAATTTTCTTTTCCTCTATAAAAAAAGAGCTAGAAACATGATCTCTTACCTCTAGATCACAGCTATATTCCGTGCCATCCAGAAGCATCACTTTACACTGCACAGTTTTAATTTTCTTGGGAGACTTCAGAGGAATGTTTTCTGGTTTAGTTTCAGCTGTCTGCACTTCTTTTGTCTCCTTTTTTTCTTTTCCTTCTGTTTTTTCTTCCTTTTCCTCCACAACTCGCTCTGCTTTTGTTTCTTTACCATCTTCTTTGGCAGGCTATATAAAAACCAGTTAAAAAAATAACTGAAACTCAGGAAGGTGGGTATTTTTAATTTGTTCATAAAGCTTTCATTAAAGTTACACACCTACAGGAAGCACAATAACCAGTGTAAGCATTATGATCTTCCTTTGGGGACCAGATATTCCTGCTCTCAAACCACAGAAGGTCCTTTCATGTTATGGGGGTTTGGTTTTATTTAAAATGAGATAATATTTTTAATGTTTTACTGGCTTTTTTCCCCCCTAACAGAAACAAATCAAAGCTCCAGGACTTATACAAAACTAAAAACCAAGCAATTATGAAAGTCAGGTTACACCAAATGACAGGATGATTGAGGTTGGAAGGAATCTCTTGAGATGATCGAGTCTAATGACTTGAGATGATCAAGTCTAATAAAGTCTTGAGGTCCACCTACAGCATTTTGCCCAGGACCATACCCAGTTGAGTTTTGAACAGCTTCACAGATGAAGACTCTCTGGGCAGCCTGTTTCAGTGTTTGCCTCATCATCAGGGTAAACGAGACTTTTTTGTGATTTGAGATGGAATGTCACGGTTTTAGTTTATATCCCTTGCCTTTTGTCACTGAACTGCATGCCACTGAGAAAAACCCTGGCTCCTTTTCATTCCCTCACTTCAGGTATTTATATGCATTGATAAGATTCTCCTTGACCCTTCTCTTCTCCAGGCTGAACAGTATCAGCTCTCTCAGCCCCTCCTCATACGAAAGATTCTTTATGCCCTTAATCCCCGTCACCTCCCTAGAATGTGAGATTTGAGTATTAAGAACTGACATGCAACTTCTCAAAAAGCAAGACTCTGGAGCACTGCAAATAGGTGGCATCTGGTTTGGAACTCGTCACCAACCTCTTAGAATGAATCAGTAAGGGCAGTGACCGTAAGCATGGTTTCTAGGTAAAGGATATCAAAAATTGAGATTATAATGACTCAGAGATAACCTGTTTGCTATATGTTGTGGTTAAGTCACTAAGGAAGTATTTATGTGATCCAATAGCTTCAGAGACAAAGCTGACTTAAGAAGCTTCTACTCTGATCCCAGCTCATTTCTACCACAATGATGCAGTTAAAAGTTCTTTTGCCAAAGCATGAAGCCTTTTTTTATGTTTACTGGAGTGGAAAAAGGTCTGCCACAGAGAAGTAACCTTTAAAACCAGCCATGCTACTCATATCAACCCAACTGCATTAAAAAAGGCAGATAGTAGCTGTCATTTTTTTCCCCGATACGATCTAACAAAACTTTACATGAATTACAGATACCATGAATCAGGCTTTATTAAAATTGCTCCAAATCATCTCTTAGCCTTCCCACACGTACCTGTGTTTCAGCACTACTAACGGAGTGATTTTCTTCTTTGTCGTCTGCTTTAGCATTTTGCTGACTGTCAGCCACTAATACTTCTAAGCTCTTTTTCGGCGGAGACACCCCCCCTGGTGTCTGGCATTCACACTCTTCAGCTATTTGTTCCCCTGTCCTCTTCTTGGTCTCATCTTTGGGCTCTACCAAGGTGTAAGATTTTTGTTTCTTAAGCCAGGGGGGAAGGAAACGAGAAATCCCCTTGCTTTCAGGTGAAGTTCTTTCCTTCTTCTGGCTACTTGGACTACTTCGGCTTGTTGGTGCTGGGACAGAGGAAGAATCTTTAGCTTCTTCAGAGGATGGTTCCTTGGGCTTTTGATTTTCTGGAGTCTCTGACGCTTCTTCAGGCTTGTCCTTGGCTTTGTCTGGTCCCAGCTGATCAGAATCTTTCTTTACTTCAGTCTCTGAGCCAACTTCCGTTGTCATTGTCACAACCAATGCTAAAAAAAAGCAGCAATAAAAGTAATTCTGTTATGTAGCATCACTACTTTTACAGACTCTTAAATTATTTGCAGTAACTTGTAGTAATAGCCTACAAGAGTTTTGGAAGTAAAATTATTTGGTTAAAGAAATACTTCTTTTTAAATCCTCTACTCAAGTAAGAGCAATAAGCTAAAACTTAGTGCTCTGCACATACAGATTCTCAAAAGCACTACTCTAGACAGATCTACCAATAGTCTCCTTCCCCTTTAATCTTAACATTACTGGTATTTCTAGAAATAAAAAGAATATTCACTAGAAAAAACAAATTTTGTTAGCTGTGTGGCACTGTATTTTGCTGCATTACTTTGAAACTCAGTGATGATTTTTTTCCAATTGACTGAAGTGAGCCAACAAAAATAAGCATACCAGGGTCCAACAAACACAGTTTAAAGTGGTTGGATTCCACGAGCTGTTTTAAGAAGGTTGTAAATAAACACCAGTGACAATTAAGTTTTAAACTGATGGTCTGTCTGGCCAGACGGTTAGCAGGTTAGTAGTCACAATCACATAACTAAAACACTGGACGCTCTCTATTATAATCGATTGCCAACAATGCCTGCCATTAGAATCGGAAGGCTATTAGTTCAGGACTCCTGCTGAGAATGCAAAAGCTGCTGCCCTTACTCCTGTCCAAAAAAAGTCAAGGAGAAAGTAACCTAATTCAGGCCTGATGCAGTTAACTTGCACTTTAAACTGCACTTCAAGCCAACTGGAAACCAGATCACAAGATGACAGCTACACTTTGCCTCCAGGTTTCCAGAGCATATTCATAAGTAGTCAAAGTTAGACTAAGCCATTAGGAAGCTAATAGATGCCTAAATATACAAGAGATATGCCCTTCTGGCAAAAGGGATGAACAACACTGAGCCAAAGGAAACAAACTTGACAGTCACCTTAGAAAGAAGCTTAGACATGGGAGCTTTCAACCATCTACAGGCAAACTCATATTAAGCAAACATCTTGAGACCAAAAGTAACTACAAATTGTGGGTATGTATTTGGTTTTTACTTTAAACTTCACTGTCTAAAACAAAACATTTGCTAATTGGGGAAACTGGAGGAAAAGTGAGTATCTTTACTGCTACATTAGGGACTTCTGAATACATGTCAAATATTAGTTATGTAGCCATTTCTTTCACTTCTTATAAATCCCTTCAAGTCTTAATACTATTAATAAAGCTTGTTGTGATCAGAGTGTTAATATTTAAGTAAGTATTATTTATCTTGGACGTAATAAGCCTCTGAAAAGCAGGTTTCCATTGAATTTACTATTTAAAGCCACATATTAGTACACTAGTTTTCAAGCTGTTACCAATCAAAATCCATTTTGCTGTCACCTTCATATACACAGAATTGCTGCTGTTCTTTCCTAATGGCAGGTATCAATCTTAATAATGTAAAAAATTATTATCAAAATGAACAATATAGAGAGAGCTATAATCTGCTTTCCCCAAGAGAAAAATCCAAACTTCTGCTGATCAGAGATTAGCACTCTACTCCACTTAAAAAAGTCAAATGGAGATTTCATTACTAACAGACACGGTGGTGATTTTTTCCTCATATCTCTAAGAATGAACCAATTTCTTCTCAGAAATTAGCCTGAAAACTTTTTGAAAACATGATAAAGAAATCCTAAAAGAAGCTACAGGAAAGAAAAAAATCACTGCATTCCCTGCATGTTGGTTTTACTTTCCAAAATATGCACAAATGCATTTATACACTAATAAAAAGTCATTATACCCTACTCTCAAGATTAAGATCATATTTTGTTTATACACTCAAATAGCAGGCATCTCCAGAGAATTCCTTAGAACTAAGCAAAATAAATCACCCTGTAAACATGTCCCTGTGGTATTGTTCTAACAATAAAAGGAACTGAGGATACCAAGTTACGCATCTTAACTGATTAAATCTAGACAGGATAGCAGTGGGTGATACAAACTTGCTCAGTACGAAACAAGAAAGGTTCTGCATCTCCAAGCGTCCAGGTTTCATAATTGAAGGTATAGTTAAAAGGAAAACTTGGCATTATACTGCAGAAGCAAGGGAAACTTGTTACAGCTCCTGTATGAATAGGTCTGTCCACATTCATTTAAAGCCTTTATTTGACGCCAACAGCAGGAGGTGATTTCTTTCAAGAGCTCTATTTCCTGTAAGCTTGCAACTTCAGTGCTTTTCCAGGAGAAAAAAAAGTTAGGAATAGAGAGGGGAAACGTACAAAACACACCTCTTTGCTAAGCTTGTAGATTTCTTTATACTCCCAGTAGTCTATGAATGAACTTTCAAGCGATGGATGAGTTTACGGAACAATGGCAATGACTACAAGCATAAGAGACAGTCTTCCCAAACTTCCCAAAATATCTATCTCCTTTATCACGAGTTTGGCATTATTGGTTTTTTCTAGAGTTTCATTTTGGTACAAGAGCTGTGCATCCCTTGAGAAACAGAATGTCAGGTGCCCTGCATGCCCTTCCCTGCGCTGAATAGACAGACTACAGACTCGGCTTTTTTGCGAGTCTCAGCAGTAGCCACAGGGCAGATGCCTGTCAGAGCCCATCCCTTTCCCACACTGTGACAATACCACCGGAGCTGGGGCCTGAACTGATCTCATACCATCACAGCTCTTCTTTGGAGGCTTGGAAGGTAATGCATTGACGAAGAGACTACCGCAAACAATCCTACGCCACGTATCGTCAAAGACACCCCAAAATTATTTCTTATAAAGCTTCACAATTCACAGAGGAGCCTGATGCAAAAATGCAGCTGATTAGAGAACTAAAGGTATATTATAATTCAAATTGTTGCCACTGTAATAGTATTTCCTGCTACAAATATTTTTCCCAAACATATAGACAACTAAAAAAAAAAAAAATCACCCTTTCTCCTTACGATTCTGGTCCAACCGCCTCCTAAACTGGAAGCTCATTTGCAAGGAGGTAATCAGGTGAGCACACTGCCATTGTCAGTCCTACGCTGGTCAGCAGATGGTGCCATAGCAGTTCTAAAAATCAGCAGCGCATTTCAAGGGTCAAACTTCTAACAGCACCAATGCTCCAATTTCAAGTGTAATTGCCAAATTATGACAAGTAATTGAACGCTTTCACAGGGGTGTTAACATAACATATTGTAATAAATATAACTTCAAAGCCAAACAGTGAATTACTACTCCATGACAAACAAAAAATTAGTTACATGTGCACATGAACATGTGTGTGCCTAACTATATACACATATTCACACAGCATCTAAGCTTACCTCCAAGAGTAGAAATGGCAAAACGGTATCTCCCCTAAGGTTCCTATGTCTATCAAATACAGTTTCCAGAGAATTCCAGGTGCATCACAGTGGCTAGCAACCCCACAGTTAATGGCAACTACGTGGTAATTACTCTTTTACTTAGATAGTGAAGTCACTATTCAAAACAACAGGCATTTTGTTAGCCCTCGCATTGACATCCATGCCGTCCAGTACACAGCTGGATGTTTGCGAGCATACATTTCCCTCCCAAATACAGTAGCCTACCTGAGTGACCAGGAAAACATTTTTATCCTTATATAAACACTGAAATATCATTAAGTCTCTAAAAATAATTTTTGTAGTGCTAGAAATTTACTGCAGATGTCTCATCATTCCTTGCAATACACAGAATACACAGGGACTCTCCAGAAAAACCCTGCCAAGTCCCTACATAGGATGATGTGAGCTTAAAAGATACTTCTGAAACAGCAATATAAGACAAGTACTAGAGTAATTCTGAAGATCACTGTGAAAACAAAAACTAAAATGAAGGCTACAGACAGCAAATGAAAGGAGACAAACCTATCTTTCTCTAAAACTGCCAAGTGAGTATCAGCAGCCCAGATAGCTTTATTGTGAAAACGTTCTATTACGGTGACAAATTCTTATAAAGCATCTCTAGGGAAGTGACCTCAACTCTCTGCAAAGTGAAAGCAGAATCCAGGAACACTGCAATTTCTCAGAATCTTTTTCCCACTAAAGCAGCAGGAAAGCACTATGGATCTATTTCCTACGGCTCAAGTGCTCTGAACTTCCCACAAAACACCTCCCTGCGGGCCATCTTTATTTTGTCTAGTGAATAACATCGTTACCACAATCTGTACACAACTTAAAAGGATTTGTTTTAAAAGAAAATTCAGTGGAAGAGACACAACTCTCCAGAAAGCAAAGATAACACTATGAGACACAAACCCAAGTGAGAATTCTTTCAAAAGAGAAAGTTAAACAGTTCTTTAAACAGCTTTGCTACACTGGGTAGCGGCCCAAAAACATGTAAAATTCCACAGATTAATATTAGAAAGTGCTGTGCCCCAAACAAAATGAAATGCATTGAGAAACTGCATCATCTGTGTAATAGCACTCATGGAACATGAAATGCTCATCATAAAAATAAACCACAGAACCAACCCCAAAACTTTCAGGAAGACCAGAACATAAATACCTTTCAAGTTCTATACGTAGCCAAGTTGTGATGCCCCACAACATAAATACCTTTCAAGTTCTATACGTAGCCAAGTTGTGATGCCCCACATCAACATGTCTTTGAGATTGTATTTAAGCAAATATACATGCTGCAGCTCTCTCACTGCTAGCTATATCATACCCAGAGGTAACAGGAATCTGTTCCTTCCCTATTTTCAATCTACAAATACTCTGATAGGAAAAAAAAACAACCAACCAACCAAAAAACCCCACTCTCAAACATCAACTTCAGGTTAAGAAGTCTCTTTCTGCCAGCGTACACATGCACATATACAATCTGTTGTTTATCAAACTGGTTTCGTGCTGTTCCCCAGCACTGAAAAAAATGCTGTAAGCTGATGAGAATCAGACAGCCTTTTTGCAAAAGGCTCTATTGAACAAGAGTGAGTGACTCCACCCAGGCCCTGACACTACTAAAGGACATGCTCAGTGGAAAAATGGGATTAAGTTCCAAATTCATTCCAGCAGCCAGAAAATGAACATGGGTCAAGAGACAGCACTGTTTTCCTGTTATCTGTCCAACAAACTAAGAACAACACAGTCTGAGAAAAATCTCTGCCCTATCTTTAAAATCAACACTGCAAGTTTACAGCGAGTTTTCACTGTTCACATTAAAGCCTCACAATAACCACAATTTTAGAGATTAAAACCAGCACTGAACATC
This sequence comes from Brotogeris chrysoptera, assembly GCA_030323915.1. Taxonomy (NCBI): domain Eukaryota; kingdom Metazoa; phylum Chordata; class Aves; order Psittaciformes; family Psittacidae; genus Brotogeris; species Brotogeris chrysoptera. Next base: position 7,641 of record JARCZZ010041594.1, read on the forward strand.
TGCTTTTAGCAACTTTGCCCCTCCAAACTCCATTCCTATCCTTCCACCCCATCTCACCTCACCAAATGGCTGTTTCCGTAACAGTGCCACTATTCCACTCAAGCACAGGCAAAAATGTAGTTTTTTCCAATTCTTTTCAAAGGGGAGTGGGGAGGAGGGAAGGAATCTGTGTTCTGTAAATTATTTAGCTTGTTCTGATTTCTAGATGCCACAGCAAATTTCTCATGTCCAACTTCCATTCTTTCCGTTTATAATCTCTTGGCAAAGATCATAACCAGTTTCTTTTCATACTTACAACATTAAGTTTACTCTTGCATGAAGTATGCTTCCAATGCACTTATAATAACATGGGTAACCAAAGCGCTCGCCAACTCAGGTTGAAAAATCATGTACTATTACCTGAGAATTATTTTTTTCTAACAGCAGACTGAGAGGCCCCAGTGAAATAAATCTCTGGATGCTGGAATCCCAGACACACAGCATTGTTCTGACAAGTATCCATTTCCTCTTCAGCGGGAGTCACATAGACAATTATTACCATCTCCCACGTTTAGGAAATGTACAGCAACACGCAAAAGAGGGAAATAATCGCAGTACCAGGATTGAAGGTCAGGAAGAGAAACGAGAAGCAACTAATCTGTGCTTTTGGTAGAACACTGGTGACAGTACTGACAGTCCCCTACAAGCAGAACACATTTGTAAGTAATTGCCATAAGCAGATATAACCATTAGCTTTATTTCACCAATATGCAGTGGCTGAATGTCATACAGATGCAGACACTACTGAGATCACATTCAAAATTCCTGTTAGCTTTTTATTTCAGCTAATCCAATGTACGAACAATGGCCAGAAACCAACTGAAAAGTGCATTAAGACAGCTTGCTCTGTCACGTACAAGAATAGAGTTCGATAGACAAACATTGGTTACAAAGATTTAGGGCGTAAACAGACACAGAAGTGCCTTTTTTGGCAGCAACATCAGTTCTGTATTTCAACTTCAAAGCACACTTCATCTTTGCTATTGTCAAAGATAAGCACTATAGAGAGAACAGATCTCTTTGGCAACCCAGTTTAACAGTACTGGTTGATGTTTGCACATTACTGAGGGAAACAAAAACTTGGATGAAAGTGACATTAAAACAATGAATTATTTTATACAGGTGACAGATGTAGGATCTTTTCATGCTACTATTTTTTTAATGCCAGTTTTCCCGTATTACGATGCCGGCTGAAATACAAAAATCGACACGACACCACTTCCCACTAATAACGAAGTCTGTTCTCAAATACTTGATTAAATGGCATCCCTGGCCAGATCTTAAACAAGCTTAATCCAAATTCCAAGTAAGTGAAAATTTTCAAGCTATACAGTGAAGTATCTCAGGATTTTTGCAGCCAACCTGCAGCTGTCTCTTTGTGGGTATGTCAGTACCAGTATGTGAATCAACTGCTGAAAGAACGTGCAGAGATCATGACACAAGCAAGTAAGCAAACCCAGGCTGCTAACACTATAGCATATTTTATAGAAAATAAATGAGAAAAAGAACAATTAAAAGCATGGCAATTTACAACTGCTGTCACAAAGAATAAATGGTATTTCATATTCCCTGCCAGCCATCCTACATTCCCCAAACCTCAGAGGTTAGCCATCTGAGATGTCCTGTGTTGGCGTTTTCGTTTGTATGTTTGCAGCTAGCACAAGCTAGCCAAGTCTTTCATGTGCTACTGGAACAGAAGTATTCCACTGAAACAGAAGAACCAATTTGCCCAGTGTCATGCCCCCCCCCCCCATCCCTCTTCAATAATTATAATGCACGTAAAGTAATTTATGTAAAGCAAAACACTGCAAACATCTCCCTACATATTTATGTTTACTGGAATATATAATGAAGTATTGAAAATACAGATAATACTGCTCTTCAGGAAAGTATGCATCTGGTGTTCCTACGGGAGTATAACATTGCCAATCCCAAGCAACAAAAAGCAGTGAAGGGGAGATGCCTCTTAGCTGAGCGAATAAAATTGGCAGCCAAAAGTTCATCACTCCCATAGGCTCTTCTGAATGCTGGTATTTGATTAGAAGAATGAAAATACCAGCAGCTTTCTAAAAGCTTCCCACTTTTCATGGCAATGGTTTCGCCACTAACAACATTTAGACCATGGCAACATCTTCAGGCTAGACAAAGTGAAATGATTCCTTAGAGGTCAGAAACAAGTCTAATAATACAAAGAGGGGTAAAAAAGCAAAATAATTTTATGTTAATGATACTGGTTTTGTGCCTCGACTTCAGCACTTAACATGTCTGTGAGTAATCTAAGTGCTTTAGCTGTTTTGTGCTTTCTGGAAGGACATTCCCAGCATGAAAGACTGTAATATAAAACAGATAACAGGATATGCATTAAAGTCCCAAGGGGGTAACTATTCAAACAAAGTTTTCTTTGGAGAGTTAGGGAAAGACAACAAATAAGATGAGGCTTAAAAGAATAATTCATTTGTGAACACCAAAAACAAGGTGGGGAGGAGTATTTAGAACTGGCATGTAGACAAAGAAAAAAAGATGGTGACTTACCAAACCACAACTGCAATGACATTCCCATGTAAATACATATCAAAAGTGCAGTTTACCGAAGCAGCCTCACCCATTGCAGAAAAGCCTTTCAATGACCACATACAAATGGGGATGCTGTATTATTACAGTAAGCTTTCAGGCCAATTTAAGTAGAGGCTTTATTCTGCCTTCTTGGGCTATACTTTCAGTTCTCATTCTATATATCCAGAGAAACTTCAAGGCTTTGAAACAGTCCAAGGAAAACACAAATCTAAGCTGACAGCAATTCATCATCCACCTGTTTTATTACACAAACCACACAACACAGCATTACGAACACCATGTCGAAAAGACTTCTTTGTTTGAATGTAACTCCCCATCCGCATTGGTATGGGGGTTTATGCGCCGTATTTTGGGCTCATCAGTTTAGGGCCGACAGACCAAACGTTTGAAAGCGTATTTACCACACTGTTCTCTGTGGGTACGCTTCTCTCACATTTAATCTTAGATCCAACACCGTGATAGAGCCCACAGTCGTGCGTTTCCTCCATCCTAAATATCTAATTCTTCCTGAACTCTGAAGTACTTCAGAACATAAAGCAACAAGAAAGCCAGAATTGGCAAGTCATTCAAACAAAGTTCTTGACCGTAGTACGCTGGCAAACAAGTTTTTCTGAAAGAGCATATTCGTGTGTGAAAGCAATGGGAAGTATAAAGTAATGACAAGAACACGAGACTCAGACTTTCGTTTAAAACTGCATCACATTCTCTCAGAAATCAAGATTGTTTGAACAACAGTTCCCAAAGTGAGATGTCAGAGACCAACTGGAGCTCTCGTCCAGATGAAGCCTGGAATATGCTAGTCTAAGACGTCTGCCTAAACATATGAGCTTCTGCAAGTAAGACTGAAAAATTCTAGGACTTGGAAAAGGTGTACATCTGTGTTATCTGTGTTAAGATGGGAGAAATACATCCAGATAATTTACTTGAGTTTTGGGAAGCAGGAATAACAGCATATGAGTTAATGCTCAATAAATTCAACAACAAGTGTCAATACAGAAACATAGCAAAAAGGAAGGACGATGTTATAGCTCTCAATTCTCTGCATTTTATTATGAACTAAAAAAAAAACCTTGGGAAGAAGAAACTAACAAACAAGCTAAAGAAAGTAAAGACACCAGTGGAGAGAAAGTCAGAAGTAAAATATGGGATGGGGGAGGGAAGGAGAAAACAGGAAACGGACACAGAAGGCAAAACAGGAAAAAAAAAGGTCATGATTCGTGTAATAAATCTGCAAGAAAATCAGTAAAAAAAACCTGCAGTGAGGCCCAAAAGGGGAGCAGGGTGGGAAGACACCAGAATCCCACTATGGGCTAACTTACATTGCAGAGGGCACTGGACAGACCACAAAGTCTCCAAGTGCTGGTGTCCCTCAAATGCTTGGCTGGAGGAGATCCAGCAACTGTTATTTCACCCTCACATATAAAACCCTACCCAGCAAATCCATTTAACCACAAAAGAATTTGTGTAAGAAAGGGCAAACACCCACCTACAGGAGTGGGAAAAGCAAAACCCTTAAATATGCTGCCTTTATGCCATACTTGTTTCCACAGAAGAATTTATTTTAAGAGCCTAAAAATCTCTTTTCTATGTAATCAAATGCCTCACAAAGGGCAATACTTTCAACTCTTTTCCAGTAGCCTCTTCATTTTTGAACGTTAATTTCATGACAAGTTTCAAGACCTGCTCTCCTGTCGTCAGATTTAAACAGAATGCTCCTTCCTTTGCATTTCTAATTATTTATGTCTTTATTTTTAAGCAGCAAATGCTTGCTTTGGATTGCCTGGATTAAGCAAAAAGTAATACTTTCCTGGAAAAACTTTGTTAATGTACCCCCAGATCCTTAAATGGCAGGATTCTCATTAGTTCACTTCATTTTTCAGGCATATCCACATGTTCATAACTGGTTTGGTTACATTCAATCGGAAGATTTGAGGCATAATGACTCAACAACTGAACTACATCTTTGGCTCACCAGCTCCTACACAGTAAGCCTCTTCCTGGTTTTAAAACACATCATGAATTATATCCCATTTACTTTTGTTGGGGAGCTCAAAGATCAACCACCCGTCCAAAATAACTATCTGAAGACATGAGCTAGAGTGCTTTACGGTAGTTATAAAATCGTCTATATATCTATAAAAGTATTTCTGATTTTAGCAAAAAAAGTAATTTTACGGATAAAGAAACTCGGGGCACTATACAGACACAGTGACACACAAGACATGTTCACTGGGACAGCAGTAGAACCGAAACACAAACAGGTCTCAAGGCCTCCTCTCCTGACATCAGATACTTCTAAGATGGTCCACGCAAGAAGACAACGTCATAGTTTTTCATTTATTTCCACTCAAAACCTAGAGGTCACTCCTCTCCAAAAACAAAAGGGTGACGGACCACAGGAGGAGTTTAATGTTCCTTAGACGACAGCAATACTTCAATAGCAACACAGAAAAGAGAAAGTTGTGATAAGTCTTTTTGATCTGTTTTCATTATTAGATCCTCTAGACACGCACAAAAATTGTATTACACTACAAAGTGTCAGCACTGAGTTATGTGGGAGTCACAAAACCTACAAAAAAGTTGTGAAATGAGCTTTTCTGCTTTAAAACTATAACCCCGAACACAAGTATTCCCAGCTAAATTTCCACTGAAATAACTATCAAAGCAGCTAAGACTTTGCTCTTGTCAAGTGATGTAACATTTTCCCCTTGAACAATCCAAGCTAATTAATGCTTGTGTGATATCACTAAAATTCTGAGGTCAAATTCAAGCCTGGAGAAGACAGACACCACTAACTATACATTCCAATTCAACTCAACTAGAATTCACCACAGTTACGCACAAACCAACCAAATTCTCAGCCGCATCAGGTGAAGAATTTTAAGTCGGCAGATTCGTCTTATGAGGTCACGCTGTCATCAAGTGACTGCCTGCAACTTCATTAATCGCCATGAGCACATTTACACAGAAATCACTCAATACTTGAAGCAAAATTAATACGCTGTCTTTTTTCCGCAAAGTTGCAGCATTTCTCATGCATTTCTTATGCCACTTAAAACAACGCTTCATTGTCTTCTTGAACAAAGGAGAACAGATTTTAGACAGCACATGTACAAAATACACTGCAACACTTGAAATAAAAGCTGTAAAGATTATAGCAAACTTACTGGAAAAGGGAGAGAAATGAAACTGAAGGCATTGCTTTTAAGATATACAGATAAGTAATACAGCGTGCTCAGGGTGGCTTCCAAAGAAGAGTTCCGAACTGTTGAAAACACAAAATAATTTTTCATCCCATAAGGTTATATGAACCAAGATATTACACTATATTTCACATAAAATGTCAATATGCTAAGCTATCAAAAGACTTCCATAAAGCTGAGAAGTTACATCAATAGTTCTTCTTCTGAAAATACATTACCAGCTAGTGTTACCCCATGCTCAGATGCACAGATAAGCCTTTCAAATATATACAGCCACACAATAAAAAGACATAAAGATGGAAATGGTGAAAACAGAATTATGTTGGAGTATAATGTTCCATAACGGGACACGGCTCCCCTAAAATTCCCAGGACGTTGCAACAAGGCTGTTTCAAGCTGCGATGTGAGGGCTTCACCATCTGCAACACACACACACACTCTATAGTTTAATGTATAAACCCCACTTTCATTCTCTTTTCTTCTCCCTTCCCTCTTGTACCTTTGCTTAATCTTATTTGCTCATTTTTAGAGCCTTCCTGATTATTGATGAAGTCCTATACCTTCCACTCGATTTCATAACCATTGCTTGAAAGCCAAGGTGCCAAACTTTGTCAAAAGCCTGACTTAGATCCAGAAGTTTAGGACCTCGTCTGAACAAAACCAACATAAGCCATTCAATCTGCAAGCTGGAATATTCTTTCAATCAGATCCACAGGAAAACAAGCAAAATAAGCTGTTTGTGAAATTATGCGAATGCTTTTATCTGCCACCTGATGAAAACAAAACAAAAAATCAAACAGTACTTAAAAGATGCTCAACTGATCAAATTATGCCACGGGCAAAATATATCACATGAAACAGCTTCAGAAATAGAGAATGCGTTTCTGCAGCTAACTTTTTAAATTACAATTATACTACCTAGGATTGGGGATTTATTTCTGCCCAAAGCAACTGAAAACCTGTATAACCAATATATCAAAAAGATGTGCTGAGAGGCTGAAACAAAGGCAATTCAGTTCTTTTCCGTAGATCACACCATATGTTCCAGTTAGTTAGTGTTTTCAACATCCTAAATAATTGTGGAAGTGACAGAAATCCTCTTAAAACAAAGCAATAATAAAATCTGAGAATGGTATAAATCACCAGATTTTTTCTGCTCTTATCTCCCAAAATATCTTGTTCTGAAAAACACGGACTGATTACGTTCTTGATCCACAGCCTATGAAGACCTCTGCATTCTCTAACTGAAGAGATCACAGGCATCAAAAAGCAACACTAGATCTCCTTTCACAGGGAATCTCTTTCAGATCAACCCCTGATTAATGGAGATGAAAGTGGAAGGCCTAAATACTTCTGAAAGAATCTGCCTGACAAAAAACCCAAGGCAAAGCCAGTCTAGAAGAAAAGGATTGTATGCTCTGTTGACGTTGTCAGTGACCTCCTTTAAACTGTCACGGCTGGGATGAATAGCCTAAATCACCAATCCATTTTATGACTGCTCAATCTGAGCCAGGGTTTAAGCAGCATGCTGTGCTGCACAAGGCCACCTTAATCTGTCTACGAGTTAAGATACTTGGAGAGCTGCAATCTGCCCATGCCCAGCAGACAAATAATATTCCTTATCTCTGTTCTAGTCAAGCACTGTGTTTATTTAAGGAGTAAATTTCCCATTTCAACGTACGTACAAGTTTCAGGAAAAATACATACTCAGCATTACTCAGAGTAGGTTTTAGTGTTTCCAGAAGTCACAGAGAGGTGGTAGAAATGCCACCTTTTCCTTCTCAATTTTGACCATGCCGCTATCTTAAGAACTGGCTCTAAATAATCCTTAGTATATCCTTTAGTAAATGAAAATAAACCCAACAGGAATAAAAATCGATTATCAAAAGAAAAACTGCAAGAGGGAGAGATGCCATTTGTCTTTTCAGTAATTCCTAGCATTATGGGGTTGTGGAAAAAGCAAGAATACTGAAGTCTTTTGGAAGCTGTGCAACATTTCTTCTACTTAGTGTCAAATCCCTTCAGGAAACACAGCAAGAATAAGAGGGATGCAAATACATTTTAAGAAGTCGAGTTGGAGCAAGTTTTTCTTCTGAGCACTTTGCTGAGAGTGAGCCAAGAAAAGTCCTTAATATCTAAAAAGTAAGCTGATGGAAAAAAGCTAATATTTATAAATGCTGTTGAGAAAAAAAATAGGTAATTTGGTTAAGAAACGGTTCTGTTAATATTGCTGTGTTCTTAAAATTCTTTTAGGTCGCTTTAGTCACGGGTGCTCAAACAGTTCTGAAGGCTAGTTTGAAAACGTTAAAATCTCCAAATTCGTTAATGAAGTGACCATAAGACTCTGTAAAGCCACTTTCTAGAAATGTTCAATGTTGTCATTTGAGAAATCTGTGAAGTCCTACAGTATTCAGTCTAACCATCAGGAATAAAGAATAGGTCCCCCGATTTCAACTGGCTGACAGTAATGCTCTATCAAATTGTGTACATATGCCTGCACACAGATGTCTTCATGATTTTTCTCAAGAAACTTTCATTTCTTTTTGTTCAGTAGTTGTTAAAATGTATTTCAGTAGAATACAACATTAATGTCATGTTTAGCATTGCTCTTGTGAAAATCAATTACCTACACGTTCAAGGTATTTTTTCTCTCGATATATACTTACTTTTATAACTTCACTTTACAATGTTAAATGAAAATATTTATTCTTTATTTGTGATTAACACATCATACTACTTAGAATGAAGTTGAAATCCTTTTTCAAATCATGGTACAAAAAACTGTAACTACATTACTGAGATGGAAATTTTGCAAAGAGACCCAGTTCGATTAGAGACCTGGTGTGTAGAGAATGCATTTCTATCCTCAAATCTGATCTCAAAATTAATCATGCTTGCTAAGAAGTATCGATCAGCTTTTAATTTAAGTGCGTCAGGCTCAGCTTCTACCCAGATCCTGAAAACAACATTCCCTTTCTGGAATTAGGCAGCCCCTAGGTTCTCAATGTTTTTCCCCTGTTAACGTACTTCCATATTAAATCATCTCACTCCAATCTCTTCAGCAAACCAGTTTTGATAAACTCAACAGGTCAAAAATAAAAACTATTATGCAAGAGCTTTAAAATGAAGCTTTCTCCTCTCTGCTTTCCAGCATGCTTTTATTTGTCTACACTGAAGGTGCCAACAGTATTTAATACATGATCACTTACAGTTTACAAACCATCAAGGTCTTTTCTCCACTCCTCCTCCCTGTCGCCTAGCACAACTATCAGATAATTCCAGTGGTTCTTTAAAGCTCTGGCACTGCGCTAAGTCTGTCACCCTATTGTGAAGGGAAAGAAGATGTATTATGGATTCCACTAGGCTTTGCAAAGCTTGACATGGGTTAGTTTATTAGTACAGATGTATCCAACAGAATTTTGAGCTATCCCCATTCTGAATATCTATACTCACGTCATACTTAGCAGGCAGCATTTGGCTCCCAAACAAAACCACATACGGCTTAAAACAGAATATGCTATATCACAATTTACAATGCTGGTCTGAACACATACATCAGCACATGAACTTGTATTTGTATTGGTACCTAGTGAACACCATGAATAGTTACATGCTTTTTTGCTGACCTACCCATATTGGAAAAAAAAAATGCGACTGCTGAAAATAAGTTAAAGGCATGGATTTCTTATTTAAAATTTCCCTTTTTAAAATCACGTAGCTCTAGAGCACGTATGGTCCTATAGCAGTTCTAGTTCACTGTGCAGTGCAGAAAACCATGCAGATTAGTCCTTACTGGCAATATGCAACACAAAGTTAGCATTGCCCAACAGTTATATATATATATATATAAATATAACCCCCAGAGCTACCAATAATATTACACATTCCAGGCAAAAAAGTTCAAGAGGTATTTCTTTGTCCTTACTGCACTCCCTTCCTCCATTCATGTCCCCTCAGCACCTTGTACTGACTCCAGCACAACCCTCCACACAGCAGAGCTTGGCTCCAGCACTTTGCCCAATGGCACACATGCCGTGGCTCGCAAAAGTGAGAAAGGAGAAAGGCAAGGTGCTAGACAGCACAGCCCACCTCCTGCTTCACCATTTCTGCTACAGAACTGAGAGGTGAAGTCTCAGGAGGGGATGGAGACTGACACACAACAACAAAGCAGCCTGTAGAGTGCTGTGCTCCTAGCAGGCTCACCCCAAGCAGCAGCCACCACTCGTGTTCTGACTCGCATCATCTGGCTAAGTCTGAACTGAATTTATACCCACAAACTGGAAGAGTCATTTTAGGAAGGACATCTTTATCAGTCTGCTCAAGATCCAGAACATGAAAAAAGTAATATACAAAGTTCACTGAAGACATCAAGCCTGACACTTCTACAGCATCTACAAAACAGCAAGCAACTTAGAGAGCTGTACATAACCCATGCTAAGTCGCTATGACAGGAAATACACTGGAGAAGTAATTCCCCATGAAAAGAGTGCTTTTCATGCTTTGTACTTGCAACATTTTTACATAGAAATGCATGCAAGCTCTGCTTTATTTCTTCCCATCCTCTAGGTTAAAAGAAAAAAAAAGATAAAATAGACATGGCAGCAGAAGAAAATGATTTACAAATGCTTACTAAGACAAATTAAGTCACATCTGTGACAGTAATATTACTCTAGGCATACCACATCAACCCACTTAGACATCTATTCCTCAGCTCATGTAATACTCTCTACTAACAGACTACAATATTTTCACGCTTTGTGCAGAACTCCATTTGCCCTGCTTCTGTTAAGTTTCACCAGAAAAGAAAATACAAAACCACATAAAGGTTCATAAAGGATGACTGCTAACTGCCATGGTATTTTTCCACCATTGACCACAACAACAACCACCAGTATTACTTAGCAGACCATACATCGTAGTACCCAAAATAAAATGAAATTGTATTTGTGCAAAGAAGATAAAACACCAAAACAGCTCAAGAAATGTAAGGTGATTAATGTTAATTCTCAAGTCTCTAAATACGTTTGACTTACAGAATATTTTTTATCACATTACTTCTGGATAAAAGTGATAAAATTAGTCACTAAATAAAGCGGCTTTTCATGCAAGTGAATGAGATTTTGGGGCCACCTTCCCTAAAACACAGCAAGATAAACAAACCAAAGCAACCCTTCCATGGCACTTGCAAAGGTCTTGGAACAGTTGATGTTTACTTTGTTCTTGATGACCCAGGGAACCTACTCTAAGTCTTTAACAGCTAATAATTCAAATGCCCTAACACTCACCAAAACTCAAACTAGGATTTTGTGGACACACTGCTGTCACAGTCCTTAGCATTTCCTTTACGCACCACTTTGCCCTGTCAGAATGAGAACACAGAAACGCAGTGTACTTTCTCTGCTACTTTGAGCAGACAGCTCTCTTTGTAGCCACCCAAAGAATGTTCTGCAATCTCTCATAATTTAATCACTGTCAGTCATAACAGCCTATTGTGAAAATTAATCCACTCATCAGTGCACTCAAGCATGGTCAATTTACGAGCAGCATAGTCACATGCATCAGCCACAGGAGATCCATTACGGAGCTGCTGGAAAGTGTGCGAACAAACAAGTTGCTCTCCTCTGATTACCCATAGGCTAAACCTAGAGGTCTTACAGCCTTTCATACTGCTTTCACAGTAGAAACAAAGGAAAGCCTTCAAGCGAGAGTTCTAGTGCTTCAACACATGCTCACACAGACAGCGTGAGGCAAGGCTAATTACAACTTAAAATTTTAATACTAACTTACAGAAATAATATCTCATTCAAGTCAGGTGCTCACGGAATAAAAAGCCTTCTTAATGTCATCACAGTAGCTCACGAAACATCCAAGATAAGAAGCACAGCTGTTTGTGCCAAGAGACCAGAAGCATAGCTGACACTGCAAGCGCAGGAGTTGTGGCTGCAGGAGGTAGGCTAAGGCTTAGGAGCTATCACGCAGTAAAATATTCAGGAACTGCAAAATAGCAATTCAGATCAGTACACCTGCAGGCATTTAACAAGCCCTATTCACAGTGAGGTTAACGAAGTCATGCAAGTAATACCAGTAATAGCTGCAAGTGCCTAGAAATGCAGACATTGCCAGTCCAAAATCATCATTATGTATTAGTAGACACTAACAGACAGGAGTTCCACAGAAGCTACACACAAAAACTACATGCGTATGCACTTTTTTTGATGTTTGCACACATACATGCATGTATACTACAGTCTTTCGTCTCTCTTGACCAGCCAAGGATTCCTCAGGAAATACCCTCCTACATGAGAAGTTATACAAATTCGTTTTATAATAAAGATCGGTCAGAAAAATCATTCACGCTATTATAAATTCTACAGCTTTGTAAGGATTTTCAACTGATAACAGTTGAAATTGAATGGTTGACAAAAAAAAATAAATCATTTTACATAGAGTAATTCATTGAGCCTTGCCTACTTGTGCACCATATGAGGACCTACCTGCACAATTCCTTGCTCCTTAAAGCCCTGTCATCTCTTCCATTTTGAAAAGAGTATAAATAAAAACATAGCGGTGAAATAAAGCCCAGAAATTCAGAGTTAATATTTTCAATCAGGATGTACAGATAAATGCAGAAGTGGTCTACCACTAGATTTAAAAAAGAAACCCAACTAAAGCAGCATCATTGTGAACGCTCAGCCATTAAGGACCCTTGGCAAACTACAGAAGCCTCACCCACCAGTAGGATCATGCTACGAGGTAACCTACATGGAACACGTAACAGACATCACTGGACATCCTACCAAAGCCCCATATATTTATATGAAGAAAAACTGCAATAGTACTGCAGATGCTGACAATCTCTTTTACGCTGTGTTCTGCAATGTACCTGACCAAATCAGCAGTGTAATCGTCACAATGTACAGATATTAGGTATTTCTCGAACTTTGCCAGCAAAGATTCCCAGACAAACCTGCAGAAGTTTCTTGTTTACTGCAATAAGACTTGACTATGAGTCAGAATGTAATTAATCATCCACACAGACACTCAATCGCTTAATACAAGGCACTCCAGTTAATTAATAGAACCAATGTACCAGGCAGATGCTTAGGTATTTCTTCTCTTCAAGTGAATTTTTGGCTGCTATAAAAACAAACCTGCTCTGAATGCAACTGCTTTCACAATGAACGTTAGTAAGTGACTTGCATAAGAAATACACAGCATATCAGAGATGTCTAAGAACATATATATCCACATCAAAATTGGTATCAAGAGCATCATGCCTATTTCCTCATTAAAAGACACTTAATTTAAGCTCTAGAAGTGTTTGGTACCATAAAATATGACTTTTCCCAGTGAACTGAAAATTATATACTTAAGTTCTCTCTTTATAAGAAAAAGAAAAAAAGGCTAATAGCAAAAATCCTGCATCCTTTCTCACTAAGCTACAAATCACAATACCATCCACCTTTTAGGTGTCAAAACCGCAATGCAATAGAGCACAACTACCTAAAGGAACCGAAGTAATTTTAATTGAAGCCAGTACTTCAGGGGAAACTTTTAAAGGCTCCAAAGATTACTACTGTTGAATTATCCAAAGGAGTCAATGTGAAGCAAATTTTCATGGAGTGTTTAGAGTCTGCCAAGTACTCAGAAAAAGGCTGAGAACCAAATCTGGAATTTTCTACCCAATCAGGTCAGGCACACTAGCACCTTGAGCAGCAAAAGCCAGCAAAGACACCAAGTCTTTGCCACGGTTAGCACCTCTAATTCAGAAATGCTCGTGTTTGGAACTCATGCACTGAAAATGTAATTCTGCCACTTGTCAATAGACGCAAATTCTGAACAAAAAGCAACACAAAAATCTATCCCAGCAACCTCAGCCACAAAATCAGGCTATCAGGCTTCTCTTCAAAAAAAGGTGGGGTTTGCTTACCTTTAACTTTGTGTCCCTGCTACTTCCCTGATTTGCAGGTTTTTCATATGAGAAAACACTGATGGCAACCAGACTGTGTACCTCACTATATATACACCTTACAGAGATATTTAATAACATTATCTATAAACTCCCAGAAACTTCAAGTCTTGAGTTTCAGAATTAAATCTGAAATGTAACGTTGTTTTCCAGAAATGTCTCTATGGACTTAAGCATAAGACAACCATATATATATAAGACTTATAAAAGACTTCTAAAAAGTTGAATTAACTCCACTTTGCCCCTTGAGCAACAATGTGGTCCTAGCCAGTCCATAACTACAGCAAATGTAGCTTCTCTCAGCTTAGAAATGGCTCCCCTTCCAAGTCAGTTATTGATGCTGGACTATCACAGGGGCAAACATGGTCACCTCAGTCCCCACTAGTCACAGGGACATCACAGCATCATCCTGAGACTCCACAATAGCACAGCGGGCCCACGTGGATCCACTGCACTCAGCCCTCCCATCCATTAACTGCTGCTGATGCTTTCCTCTCCTTCTGTCAAATCAGATCTGCTTCAGTGCCTATCAATGTCTGTTTAAAATGATGGATATTTATGAAATATTCAAAAATAAAGGAATACTTAACTACAAGGAAGGAAAAAAAGCCCCAGACCTGGCTGGACCTGCACTGAAGAGAGATTCCTTATCTACTTTTCAAAATGTTAACAGCTTGACACAAGGCAACTGCTTGCATCAGACTCCGCATGACAACGAGAAAATCATTCCACAGAAATAAGATTTTCAAGGAAAAGTTATTTTATCCTGGAACACACAGCACCTGACTTTTTAGTGACTTGACTTTTCAGAATCTCTAACCCAAGGCTGCCTTTCGTGTAATGTATGTAATTATGTATGGTTTAATTAGATATTAATAATAATGTATGGTGTAATTAGATACTCAGTTCGTTTGAGGTACACCGTATTGCTGAATCTGAGAAATATCATAGAATCACAGAATTATCCTTCTATGGCACTACAGGCATTGAAAGTTACAGTGGATGCATCATTTCAGAACTCATTGCCAGGGCAGCCTTAAGGCTGACTTCCAAGTAGCATGTCAGGCATAACAAATACTAATTCTCTTCAAATGGTTGTACTACAGAACAAGAAGAAAACTTTTTTAAAGGTGAATATTTAGTACCTCCAGAAATATAAGGAAGTAAATGACAAGTGAAAAATTCTAGCGGGAAATTTTTTATTGCCATGACAAAGCCACCTTTATTCCATTATTAAACTAGTTATTCTGCACTGACTTTTTTTGAGAAACGAAAGACTTCCATGCTAGTTAACACATTTGATTTATTTGTTGAAGGAGGTCTTTTTCCAGACTACTGTTTTCTACACAGTGGATTTACTGGTTTGGCTAGTTCATCTGATTCCAACGGCAAGTTACAGCAGTATCACAGGTCAAGCATCACATTTCTCAAATTACCTTAGCTTTAAGTTCTGCACACGTTGTTGAAACACTAAAGCTTTTCAAGTTTCCTTCAACATTTTATCCTATGTCTAGCATCTCTATAAGCCAAAGAATTAAAAGGAAACTTATTGTAATGAAAAGCAAAGCTATCAGAGGAGATGTACAGTATCACTTACTATGAACGCATTTTCAAAAGCAAACTGCACAGACACTTAAACATAGCTGGTATTCAGTTTTTCAAAGATCTGCCTATTCTGTTAAAAGTCACCAGCCATGTGAGTGAACAAGACTATTAACCATTTAGTTAATTTGAAGGTTTAGGGACACAGCAGTGCAAATTCAAGGCTGCAAGAACCAAGCTTCCCTCTCGCTTGCCTCTGCCTCTCACGACGAGAGCTGTTGCAAAGACATACTGTTATCTTACCCCCTGTTACCATAATAAATGCCAGTACAGGATGGAGCAAGATGCAGAGGAGTGGGCTGCAGGCTTCACTCAATGTCAGCTCCCTGAGCCATCCAAGCAGCCCTTGGGCCAAAGCAGGCTAAACACAGAGTCCCTGCCCAGAGAAGCTCATCTTTTGGTTTTATGCTGAGGTTTCGCCGCTCTTATCAGCCCCCCATGCTACATATCAGGTTCTGTGATAAAAGACAGTTAAGCAAAGCACATAACAAAGGCAATCTTGGTCTATGCTTTCTCATTCCAAAAACATTAAAACTATTTCTTTGTCCCCAACATTAACTTTTGGTTCAAACCAAGCAGCTGTTTGGCAAACTTGTATAATCATTCCTATCAGCTCTAACAAGGGTTTACTTTGTTGAACTTCATTTTTCAGGTGGTGAGAGTGGGTAGACAAGGCAATCAGGTTAATACTACTACTGAAACAAAACAAAAAGAAATTAGTATGTTTCCAGCTATAGCTAAATTCACTGAATTATTTCACTTGAACCTCCTGAAGTGCCTCAGGAGACATTCTTCTGTGTTAAGCTTGCAATTACTCTACAAAGCTATACTATAAATTCTTTATCCCATTACAGCTGTCCTTCAGTTTACAGCTACACTTAACTGAACTGCTGCCATCAGCTACCTGCATTTTACACAGACTCAGGCTATACATATACTTCAAAAACTATTGCCTGACATATGCATTTCCCCTTCAATACTGCTCTTGATACCCATACTATCTGCAACTTGCCAGCACTTCTCAGCCATAGACTCATTCTTAAGTGTTTAAAAACTATTCTCCACAATCTGTCAGTCATGAAGTTTAGTCAGAATTTTGTCAAAGGCATAAAGTATTTTCCATAGTAATTTCAAAGAGTTATTTTTGTGTCTTATTAAAGAAAGAAGCATTCCTGCTTTCATTCCAGAATACCAAACAGGTATACAACTGCACTGGTACATTACGATGGCATCATTTTTTTAACTATGATGGTCATCCAGTTAAATCTTGCACCACCCGCAACCTTAAAAAAAAGAAGCAAATTTACAATACTCTTTCATTCAACTTTTCATTGCAATGCATATCGAGTGTGCCCATTCCTAACCAAGCTGGATTATAATAAATTGAATAAAAAGCAGTTCCATAACTGGAAGAAGGATGCTAGGTACCATCTAGTAAGGCTACAGGTACTATTTTGGTTTAAGATGCATCTCCCGAGCTGATGTCTGAAATCAAATATTTCCCATTCTTGGTTTAGGGAGAAGCTACCTAAACAGCTAGCCAAATAAATAAGGGACACTTATTCTGTAGGATGTATAGGAAAAGTTGAAGCAGCAGTCTCTTCTGTGGTGAAGGAAAGAGGGGATACCAGGAAACTGTACAGTGGCAGAAGTTTCCTAAATGAGAATTGCTGCCAAAGTAATTATAGCAAGTAATCAAACCTTTCTGTTTGTTTTTATGCTACAAAGACAGTAGAGACTTTGCTGCAATCTGAAAAATCAACAATAACCCTTTTCTGCTAATTAATACCAACCTAACGAATGAACAACAGAATATGATCAAAGCTAGTAGTAACAGCAATGTAGTTTTTGATCTGCCTATGGCTTGTGAAATACAAAGTCCCAAAAAAAAGAAATACAGGATCCTTGACTAAATACCTGGAGGTAAAGATCAAGCTTTACAAGCTGTGGTATTGGCTTTGGGAATCCACCTTTTGTATCTCTGTACAGAGAAATTTACTCTTGTGATTATCTTCAGGAAGCAGCACAGACATTACAGAAGTTATGAACTCAATTTTCAGATTTCATGCTAGGTAAAAAAAACCAACCAACCCTCGTTTATCTTCATGGCTAAATCACATTCAATACCTTGATCCTAGTAAGATACTAAACACTTTGCATGTGGCAATATACATGAAAGTATGGAAGACCATGCAGCTATTTCAACATTTCTTTCATTGGCAGGACTTCAGTGCTCCCTTGAACAAATACGCTGTTGCGTTAATCCAATTCCTTTGGATTATGGAGAATAGCTTCTATATGCACAGCAACAAAAGCTTTTACTCTTTGTAGCTTCAGCTTTCCTTGTTGCAGTCTTAAAAAGTTGCATTTGAGATCAAACCACAGCCTAACAGATAAGTGATAAAATTGAGCTGAGCGCTGACAATTTGTCATTAACACAGAATCACAGAACAGTTTGGGTAGGAAAGGACCTTAAGATCATTTAGTTCCAACCTCCCTGCCATGAGCAGGGACACCTCCCACTAGACCATGTCAGCCAAGGCTCTGTCCAAGCTGGCCTTGAATACTGCCGGGGATGGAGCATTATCAGACATTTCACACAACCAAACACATAGATAGGGAGTTTACATGCCACAAAGATATATCACCATCCGTATCTTATGTGAAGTTAAAAAGAATGTCAGTAGTTGAGTCTGCATTTTATGCAAGATGCTATTCAGAACCTAAATACCTCCTTAGTATTTGAGAAAACTGACTGGCTTTAAAAACCTTTCTTAAAAAAAGAAAGCAAAACACACAAACCAAAAAATATTGCTACACTTTAACCAAAAGCAGAGTATGTATTTAACTGCTCCATAAAATCAGTTTACACTCAAGTAAGCTATTCAAAATATTCCTTACGCATTTGTCTCCAGTCCCCTGAAGAATTAACTCTAATATTGAAGGGACCATCCTAGAGGTTAAGATGTAAGCTTTCCAAATTGAAAAAAAAAGAAGTTTGAAATACAATAACGTTTGCTTGAGGACGTAAGTTAGAAAGATATACATGATTACGTGATTTGGTTCCCTTCATATTCATTCTACAGAATGAAGATAAATGTATTTGTAGATGGAATGCTCACATAAACTGGACATCCAGTCTTCCCGTCAGATTCTCTCCCATACAAGCGCATCTACTCTCTTCATTTGCCTCTCTTTGCACTTCAGAAAGTGAAGATACTGCAAGCATTTTTTACTTCATTTAAAATACCTACGTCACTTTAACAGAACTGTCATCATTATTACACGAAGTCGTAACGGGAAACTTAACTGTTGCTGGCCCCAGAGGAACTTTACAAAAGATTTAGCCATATATTTATGAATTTGAAATAACAGTCAACTTTGCATTTGACAAGAAAAGACTGCACACAAAATTTCTGGAATGCCTGAGTGGGCAATGCCCTTTGTAATTCTGGCAGTTGGTGCACACAAACAATGGTTTATAGAAGATCTTTCAGATACAATTAGATTGCAGACCATCGGTTCCATCACAAGAAGCCTGGAACATCCTCAAATTTCGGCAATATTCACAGGATGTTTAACAAAGATGCAGAGGGGGTTACTATCAGCATGACCATCCTCTTGCCCTCATCAGATATCCCTTACCCTCTCTTTCTCCAAGTGCACTAAGAAGGGAAAAGAAGACATGGAGACCAAATAGTACCCATCCCCATGGAGCTTTCTGCCCCACTGCAGGGACTGGGATTTATAATCAAAACTGTCTGGGACACAGACTGCTGCTAGTGTTGCCTGCAATGCTGGCAGGCTGTTAAAGTTACAAAGAGAGAAGTATGAGCCAAAATACGTACTCTTGCTTGCCAAGCATATAATCCTGGTGCATACTTCCTGATAGGAAAAGGATTTAATAAGTATGAGACAATTTCCCTTTCCCTTTGCTCAGAAACTATCTTCTTTCCCACGTGCTTTAAGGTCAGAGAAAAAGAAACAACACAGTTTTCACATTTAAAAGAAGCTTAGTTAATTCTCTGCCTGGAATACCCACTTTTTCAATGGTTTATATATAAATGGTTTATATATAAATCAAAAAAACTTCATTTGATTAAGAATATTCCATATTTTCTTAGCAACTCAGGACAACGACCAGGACAAGTTTTGTAATTTGACACAGAGACGCTGCCTCCTGCTACTCATGAAACACTTCAAAACACAGTGGAGGGTTAGATTTTTTGGTGGATATGGCCCCAGCTGTTGCTGGGTCTGCTCTACTGAGTGGTCTACTAATAGATTGTCTCTTGGTCTGAACCAGTAAAGGAATAAATGCGACGGATTTGCACTTGAGTCATGACATGCCCTTGGTTAAAATTAGGAGGGAAGCTTGCTACAAACTTTCCACTGCCAGATGTTTTAATTAAATAACAGGATACATATAAATCAATGGATAACTTCTGATGCTTAAAAGGCAACAGAAGATAGTAAGTAGAAAAGAAAAATACAAGGGTCAGGGAATCAACTAACAGTATTACAGCACCAAGGCAATTGTTCTGGTAATTAGTTTAGTGTAACACCAAATGACTGATACTAGCAAAATACTAGACAAACCCAGCCTATGATTTCAAAAGACTCCTCATTAAAGGAAAACTAAGAGCAGCTAACAGTAAATTCAAAAAATCTTGTGGGAGAACAGATGTGAAAGAGGCGTTAATAACTACTCTCAAACCCTGCACCAAAGGTAATCTGGAGCCACTTCATAAAATTCTTACTTTCATAATAAGGTTCTCAAAGAAGAAGAATCAGGTGAGATTGAGGTCCAACAGACAAGAGTTTTCCATGTACTAACAGGTGCCCAGCAAATTACTTCAGCGCTGCTAAGGTAACAACCATGGCTGCATTTTCCCTAACTTGAACTTAAGAACTAAACTTTTAATTGAACTTAAAAGCTTACAGAGGATATAGCAAAAAAGTTGACATGATTTTTGGAACAAAGGCTGTGGTGAGCGGACGTCAGTCTCTTCTCCCAAGTAACAGGACAAGAGGAAACGGCCTCAAGTTGTATCAGGGGAGATTTTGATTGGGTATTAGGAAAAACTGCTTCATCTGAAGGGTTGTCAGGCATTGGAACAGGCTGCCCAGGGAAGTGGCTGAGTCACCATCCCTGGAGGTATTTAAAAGACATGTAGATGTGGCACTTAGGGACATGGTTTAGTCGTGGACTTCGCAGTGCTGGAGTAATGCTTGCACTTGATGAATCTTAAAGGTCTTTTCCAACCTAAGTGACTCCATGATTCCAAGAACCCACAGATTGAGTTTGTATAGCAGCAAAATTTGCCTGGCAGCAAAAGGCCGTCTAAATACTCATCTTTACCAGAAATATTAACCGTTCTTTAAGGAAAATGCCTGCTTAAGTAAACCGGAATTCTCAAATGAAATTTGGAAACATTAACTTCTGTCTCCCAGTCATATAATTTCCATAATTGCTCTCAATCTAACTACAGTGCCTCACACACAGAGTTCAAGTCCCACCTGACATCTCCTGAAGATATACCTGTACAAGTAATGATCAAAATGAAACAAAACAGAAGCTAAATCATGTAACTCTTTACTTTTAACCGTTATATTACAAATCACAAGCTAGGCAAACTTCTTAGTTTACACACACACATACTTAAAAGTAAACCCCATTCTCTGTATTGATCGTCTTCTGATTAATCCTACCTTATCCTATTACTACTATACCTTATATGAGCCTGAAAGCTGGTCTTCAGAATCAAATATGAACCATATGTTCTTATAAGGAGTGCAAAGGTAATCACAGGCAAAAGATGCACAGACCACACATGACACAGCATTACAAAGCAAACTAGTGGGATCCTCCCCCATATCTAACTGATGCCTTATATACATGACAGTAGACTTATCTGCCACCATGCCCCCGCTGCACATTATGGTCTGCAAGTTCATCCAGTTTTAGATTGTCCCATAAAAGAGAACTGAGCATATACTGGAACAATCCCAGCTAAGATGTTTCAAGGCTTGAAGCATCTGCCATATGATGAGAGGTTGAGAAAGTAGAGATTGTTTGGGAAAGAGAAGGCCTGGGATCAGGTGATCTTATCAGAGTGCATAAATTTAACTACTTCAGAAAGGTCAGCTCACACTGATTACCAACACACCTCAACTGTTGCAGCTCACACATCTGAGAAAGCAAAGCTTTAAAACAGTCATTCTGGAACTCTGGCAGCAGCAATTCAGACTACAAATAAATTACGGCATCATTTCTTTACCACCCACCCCCCCCCCCCATCACAAGGGCACAGAATTTGTTGCAGTTTAGTTTATTGGGCACGGTGACCTCTTAGACTGGAAGCAGAGAGCACTGTGCATGGAAACAAGCGTCATGGCCTGAATCAAAAGGTTACCTTTACTCACAGCTGGGTAGTCCGACTACCTCTGATCTGAGCACCAATGGACAGTTTCAAAACTGCAGTGACAGTTCACACAGACTCATCTTCACATAGAGACAATTCATAGAGCACTTCAGTCTCACCCAGTGAACTGACTACACCGACTTCCATATGTTCTTTTGAAGAACATACAAAGTCCAGTAGGCGATGTTAGAGGTAAAATACATCAGAGAAGTTCATTTGCAGCCTGTGTAGAGGTTAAGCTGCTTAAATAAATTTCTTGACTTGGAAGAAAACAATATAAAACAAGTTACAATACCCTTGAGGCTCTGTGGGGAACAGGAAAAAAAAGTGAAGGATCTTTGGCATCTAATTACAAAAACTCAACACATCTGATTTACAACTCTCATAATGGCATCTCAACCGTTTCTGAAAGGTCAGGAGATACCTCATATTTAATAACACTCGGGTCTCCTAATGCTTATGTAAGCTGCAGAACGACACAGATACAACACACGTAAGACCACCAAAAATAAAACCATTCAAAAGCATTCAGAAGTATCTTAATTCATAAGTTTTTGCATTTTGGAGGTAAAAGAAAGTCCTGGGTTCAGCAGCAGCAGTCATTTTTCTCCTTCTTGGTAGCTGGTGCAGCGCTGTGTTTTTGATTTTGGGCCT
>JARCZZ010041596.1:0-23380 GCA_030323915.1 Brotogeris chrysoptera
CCCCAGGACTGGGGGAAGAAATACAGGGGAGTGAGTGAGTGAGAAAACTGCATGGGTGGGGGTCTTAAACCACGACAGGACTGAAGCACCTTCTGCATGAGAGAGACTCTGAAAGAGGGTCTGCTCAGCCTGGAGAAAAGAAGCCTGCATGGAGACCTTATAGCAGCCTTCCAATACCTGAAGGGGGCCTACAAAGGATGCCAGAGAGAGATATTTCATCAGGGACTGTAGTGATAGGAGAAGTGGTAATGGTTTTTAACTTAAATGAGGGTGGTCACTGGTTTGACATGACTGTATGATGATCAAGATCACTTGGTAATATACATGATGTCAAGAGATAATTTAAAAAGAAGTGTCTTTGTTGGTATATGGTCTGTAATTTTGGTAAATAAATGTATTAATTGTATTAAGGTGTGCTGTTTCACAATGAATGTGACATCAGACTGAGTTCCTAATTTGTTGAAACAAATTGAATTTGTTGCAGTTCTTTTCAGATTTTCTTTACTTCCTCATAATCATGTTTATAAGTCAGGAGTCCATAAACAGTTTCTTATTGTCTTTTCTCCCCACGCCTGGAGCTACCCATATGTATCTATGTACTACAGAGTGTTGTATCTTTTAAGAAGAGAGCATATAACCTTGTACTTTTTCAAACTTCAGTCCTTATAGTGCACTATAAGAATGATGGGGAGAGTGTCCTTCAAGTATTTAAAAGAAAAACTGACATTAAAATAAAACACCTTCATCACTTAAAGAAAAGTTGTAAAGTTAGGTGAAAGTGTCTTCTTCTATGATCATATATGAACATTAGACTTTCTCACTGAGCAGTCTTTCATGAATTCTCAATTTTATAATTTAGTATAACTATGAAGAGAGGAAATTAAAATTAGGAAATACTAGTAAGGGTAAATGGATAATTCTCCCTCTCCAGTTTCCTTCAAATTTAAGGACATTGTAATTTATTCTTACCCAATATTTAGGAAAAAGCAGCTCCTATTTAACCTTTGTAATCTTGGCTTTGAAGCTGCTGCTGCTTTGTAATTTTCTGTACAAGTAGCAATCACAGCAGTGGTTTTGATTAAATGATTACCCATAGGCCTGTTCTTGAACGAAATGACAGATGTACTCTGCAAAGATGCAAGTAAATGCTGTGAACTTGGTAGCTTTCTCCAGAGTGAGCTGCTAATACCATTACGTACTATATGCATTACTTGTAACACAAAATATAAGATACTACTTTCTTTGACTAGCTTTCTTTGAAAGGGGGGAGGAAAAAAATTAAGTCCTGACAAAGGTCAAACTTCTCTATGGTG
Organism: Brotogeris chrysoptera; assembly: GCA_030323915.1. Classification (NCBI taxonomy): domain Eukaryota; kingdom Metazoa; phylum Chordata; class Aves; order Psittaciformes; family Psittacidae; genus Brotogeris; species Brotogeris chrysoptera. The sequence goes on from JARCZZ010041596.1 coordinate 1,314, forward strand.
TTTGTTGCAAGTATGTGTGTATAGGTAGAGAGTGCCTGTGTCAGCAAGTGCTTCCTAAGAAAGTGCTTGAAGACTCTGAAGTTCTTTCTCCCTTTCCCTGTTGTGTGTTAATGTGCTCATTTCCTCTTTGACAGGTTTTCCAGAACTCTGTGAATTGTGTCAAATCTTCTACTAAGAGTCTGGCTGCCTGTTCTCTGAAAGGAAATTCTATAAGATATCACCAGGGGGATATTTAACAGTGTTTTCTTTTAAGTTTTTCTCCCTTTGTTTGCAAAAGTAAAAAGTTTGCAGAGTTTTGTGGGCTAAGGTATTATGTTCAGTGCATCCACAAAAAAATATCAGCATGAAGTGAAACATTTGCAGCTCCAGGAAAATTAGTGTGAAAAGGTAACAATTGCGTTGAGTTTCTGTTCTATGTAAATTTTTGCAGCTTTCTCTGGAATTTTGCTCTATTTTTCTTGATTTCCCAAAGCACTTTTTTTTTTTTTTTCATGTTAAAAACCCTAATGCATATTTGAATTTTATAGTAGCTGTTTACAGGTTACTCTTTGTGGAAAGGAGCAAAGGCAAATGGTTTCCCACAGCAGTACCTAATACCCACTGGTGCTGACATAACTCTTCCTGGTATTGTGCTACATGTGAACTTTTCAGTTTCATTAAAATTTGCAATTAACCAGGCAGCCCAGAGCTTGCATCTGGATTTATGGAAATATTTGTCCAGAGGAAAAAAAAAAGAACAAATCCCCAAAACCTATACAACAGCCTATGTTCCTTTCTCCAAAGAAAACAGCAGTAATTTTTCATCAATTGTGTGGAAAAAGTAATTCCTCACCTGGTAACACCACATCAGTGCGGAACTGCTAATTCTGCATACTCCCTTGTGGCCTTTGCTACTGTTCTTTTCCTTGCTGGCTCCTTGCTGTTATGTGGAAATCCACTGGCCTTTAGTAAGAGCATAACTTCTGGAAATGGGAGAAAGCAAAAGAGCAGAGAAACTCTGAGAAAAAGGAGTTGGCAAAGGGAAAAGTCAAAAGAGAGAATGATAACAAGACTGGGAAATTACGTCCTCTCCTGGGATAAAAACAAAAAAAACAAACCAAACCAAAACCTAACAAAAAAGGAATACTAATAAAAATATTAGAGGGAAAAAAAAAAGAAAAAGAAAAAGAAAGAAGGTAATAAAAAGGAGCTGATATTTCATCGTCAACATCATTAATGGTAGGGTAATGTTTACATTATGGTTACACTTGCTGATCTCAGTTGTGCCATGTACTTTTCATAGAGATGCTACCCCACTGTTTCTGTAGACTGATCTCCCACTTGCCTCCTCAGACCTCCCAGCTGCCCTTTCCTTTTTCCATCCCTTTCTACTCTCATGAAACAGGCAGAAAGAATTACCCTCTCTTTTATCCTCTTTTCACCCATGGCTTGCAGCAGCAAAGATGTCATGTCTTTGAAAGGCTGGCAGGTACATTTCTTGGAAAAAGGATAGCAATTGATGGAAGGAAGGAGAAAGGATGAGAGGCCATGTAACGAAGAAACAGATGCAGACTGAAAGGTTAAGAGGTTACTCCCCATGAACCTCGCTACTGGACCCACTGGCATAACTATCTATGAAGTCACTCCACCTTATCAGTATGATCTAAGTCAGTTTACATACTCAAAATAGCTGTGGTTTTAAAATCTGGGTCATTTTGAAAGAAGCAGTCTAGAGAGAAATGTTTACATCTAGTTATCCAACAGATCTTATGAAACGGCATCCTTCACATGTGGTTATGAACAGCGACTTCTACCAAAGCTTGGCTACAATGAAAACAACACTTTTACATAGCTTAGTTTTTATGATTTTTAGTATTTTGCTGGAAAATTTTAAGCCTAGTGTAGAATAATTGCAAAATGTACTCCTGCATACTTTTGAAAATAGCTGAAAGTTAGTGCTTTAGACCGATGTGGTACATTCATAGTGTGGTGTTACTTAAAATGCATGTATCAGTCTCAAGGTTCTTGTTGATTTATCACTTTAGAAAGTGACAGAAAGATGACATTCTTTAGTAGGTATTTGTCAAGATCACTTGGCATACTGGTCCTTTGTATTGTCTGCTAAATTTTAGAGGGATGGGAGTTTATCTCATGACGTAAGCAATCAAAACTTTCTAATATTTATGTAGACTGTACTAGATGATCTTTAAGATCTCTTCCAATCCTAACCATTCTATGATTCTATGATTCTAAGACTCATGTGACCTCAGTGGACTGGGACACATTTTATTGTGGTTACCAATTTTTGTTACTTATGTCTTTTCACAGAATCTGTGCATTGCTCCTGTTTTACCTATGGAGGAATGCTCATCAGATAATGCCCCTCTTTAAAAAGCTTCTTAAATGGATACACTGTTGAATAAGCATGCTGTTCTTACACTGGAAAAAAGCAAGAAATACATTAATCATTCTCAATATTTTATGCACATGACATTTGAATCTGTGTTATTCAAGCCTCATGTAAGGTTTGGACATATGCATGTCTGCTTGCAGAGCTGTCTGTTTGCCTTGGTAAGTTGATCCTCGTGTGGGGAAAAAAGGACCACGAAATGCTAGGTTGTACAATATTGCTGACTTAAAAAATATGCTGTCAAGGGTGTGGGTCCGCAGCAGAACTTTTGGAAGCTCATTTTAGGCAGGAAGATTTACAGATTTTATTTTCTTGTTTAATCAGTTATTCTTCATCTGCATGGCTGCCTGAAGAATTTGCAACCTATATAATCTGTTTAAAATATTCGTATTTTGGATATTGACTGACAATTTGACAACAATGAATTGTTTTGGATTGGGGTGATGGATTCAAATATGCTTATAAGATACTGGCAAAATTTATTCTACAATATTTAATATGCCATTGCACTGCAAATATTTATGCAAAATATTGATTCTGTATTCTGCTTTTTCTCAGATTTTTGGATTTTTTTTCCAAAGCCATAAATTTTCTCTATAAAAATAAAGGTAAGCATGCTGAACTGTAGCAAGTCAATGTAGTGAGAGAAGGCAGCATGATGAAGTTTGTTTTCCTTTTTAAATATGCGAACAGTGATTTAAACCACTAGGAATGTTTTTAGGCAGCTATGTTTTTGGGCTGATCTCTCTAACCTACAGTTGCCACTACTTAACCAATAAACCAAGTCATAAGACTGGCAAATGCTGTCTCTGATGCAGTTATTTAAGGGTACAGACATAACCACAGCCTCATGTAAATCACGTCTGACAAACATCATTGCATGGAAATAGCTCAACTAATTCAAAAGCCACTGAAAATGCCAAAAATACCAATGCAGATTCTGTTTGGTCATTATCTCCCATGTGGTTTTCTGCATTCTTCTTGTATTATGCTCAGATTCAGCTGCCACAGCTTCAGCTCCAGCCTGTTCAAGGCCACATTACTTTGGCACCAGTGTTCATCCTAGTGGTTCTTGGTGGAAATTAGGATGTTGTTCACACTAGTGTGTGGTTGTGATTGAGAATACTCAGAACAGAAATGGTAAATTACTGCTTTATCTTTGCTATTTTCCTAGTAGGTGGTAAATTAAGGAAAAGTTGAATATTAAACCAAAAATAAAATATGCCTTTCCATTACATTCTAAAATACAATATTCTTGTAGGGATTAAGAACTCTTGTTATTGGCAGATCTCTTTTATAAAAGTAATTAATGTAGATCCTTTGAAAAATAGAAAAGGAAAAGCATTTGAACAAATAGGCCTGTGTTTCTGAAATTGCAGGTTATGCAAATTGCCAGTATTCCTATTGGAAACTGACGTCTGTATTTTTATGTATATTCCTTGATCAAGACATAGAACAACAAAATCAATTGAATGGTCTGTTCCTGTTTGAATAACCTATGCTAATTTGTGATTTTTAGGCACACTAGCAGGAAGAAAGAAACCAGTCCTCACTGACAGTAAATACTCAATCTACTAAGACTTGGTGGGAGGAAAAGCCACTTTGTTTTTTTTACATTTGTGTAGAACTGGGATATGGAGTGATCTACCTGTGGAGAACTTTAATAATGAACCCCACAATAACTCATGACACAGCTATCCATATACTACTGCCCAGAGTATTTGTCTTTCACCTCATTTCAGTGAAAAGATGTTTTATTATATATTAGATCAACCTAACCAAGATCAAACTGTGATGTGCAAATTAAGGAAATCACCCTGCAAGAATGGTACATTTTTAAACAAAAAAGCACCCCTTCATTCATGTTCTTCTGTGGGAGGCCAATTTCAAACATGAAGCATCAAATAACCTATATTTGGGGTGTTTGGTTTTGTCTGACTGATTTAAAGGCAGTTGTAGAATTACATTGTTATAACTTTCCCTGTAGACAATCAGGTTCTTTATGCCCCTGTTTCAGTCCAAGGAGACAAATAATACCTTTTTTATTGCAGTATTCTTAGACATTGGATACATCTGGAAAAATATTCAAGCAGATAATTAGATTGCATTAGCGATGTGTCTGTTGTGGTTTCTCTGATCCCAAAGAAGGCAACCCTTTATGAAGCACTTGGCAACAGTCTCCACAAAATCTGCTGTGTAAATTGGCCTACACTAAAGCATGTGGAAAGCATTTTTTGGCTGAAACTTGAAACCGTTCATGTGGCTTTGAGACAGGGAAGCTCAGCCTGCCAACATCAATAGAACTTTGTACTACAAACCAAAATGGTCATTTAGACATGTGTACTTTCATGCTCACATATGCACTGAGGTCAAATATTTTTTAATCTTGGGAATTTTTCCTCTTTATACAGCCTCATATTTCATGCAGGAAATGAGGCTGAGTACAGCAAACACAAATCATTGAGACTGACAAGGCATATTGGGTTCAAAACCCAGGCTTTGACTCTAATTGCTCTCCAAAGGCCTCTGGCTCAAGGTAACTGTTGATTTAGTTCAGCTGTTTCAAATCAGCACTGTAAGGTCTTGCTAAGACAAACTGGTTAGGCCACATTACATTTGTAGGATTGGATCCCTCGGGTGCAAGTATAACACAGTTAGCATTTTAAAAGATTGCATTTGCCTGTACACTGCAGGTGGTAATTACGAGCAGGCAAATCTTTTGTGAAAGATGGTGTGATCTTCCTTTTGGTGAAAGAGTGATGATGGCTTCTTGTGGAGGAAAAAATAATGTTTCTATTCAAGGTCCATAGATGGACCCCACTTTATTTCATATGCAAGACATCCTTGCTAGAAATTTATTGCCATTGTTTTTGTTTTGCTTTAATAATGTTTGCTTTGCTTGATAATGTGTATCTCTAAACCATAAAATTTGTTACTCCCCTGCTGCAGAAATATTACACCACTGTCTCAGGGAGGAGAGGTTACTAAAGAAAAGCCACCTTTCCTCTGCATGAATTAAGCAGTCGACACTCCATTCCATTTATTAGTTTTCTGTATTATCGACTGCTTCTGACATAAACTGGGTCTGACTTTTCAGCAAGGGCAAGCCTGAAGGATCACCCAACAGAATATAAATCTGCTTGGCGTACTATATTCTCTTACTGTTCTTAGCAATGTAAGTGCTGAAGTGTGATTTATAACGATATATCCATTTGCCTGTCTACAGTCAGAATTTGCATAGTGAAGATCTAATCCACTAGAAGAAAAGCACAGTGACCAGGTTTAATTCACAAAGTGCTATTTTAGAGGTTAACTCTTCCTGGCTCAGAGGTCATTCCAGAGTGTCATACTGGGACTCGAAAACACAGAACAAATCAAATGGCCAGAACAAACTGCTTTTAACATGGTAGTAAACTATAGAAGCAGTAGGACACTAAGCCACTTCCTATGCTGCTGAATAGTTAGCCCCCACTGCAAGTCCCACTGGTGGACCTGTTGATCAGTTCACAAGACATGGAGGGCCTGTCTTTTCTACTCCATTTGCGGCATGTCTTCTATGCTCACCAGGTGAGCTGGTAAGGGGTGACGTAGGGCTAACTGTGCTGGCTTTCTGCCATCTGGGCAATAGAGGTGGATATGTGATCCAGGTCTGATTGATTTAGACGGTACTGAATATCATGTCTACATTACCCCATGTAATGCTGCAGGCTGGGAAAAGAGTGGCTGGAAAGTTGCTCAGTGGAAAAAATGCCTGGGGGTGCTGACTGATGTCTGAATATGAGTGAGCTTGTGCCCAGGCAGCCGAGGAGGCCAATAGCATCCTGTACTGTATCAGCAATAGTGTGGCCAGCAGGACCAGGGCAGGGATCATCTCCCTGTACTCTGCACTGGTGAGGCTGCACCTCAAATCTTGTGTCAGTTCTGGGCCCCTCACTACAAGAGAGACACAGAGGTGTTTGAGCAGGGCCAGAGAAGGACAACAAAGCTAGTGAAGGATCTGGAGTACAAGTGTGACAAGGAATGGCTGAGGGACCTGGGGTTGTTTAGTCTGGAGAAGAGAAGGCTCACAGGAGGGACCTTACCACTCTCTATTACTACCTGAAAGGAGGTTGTAGTGAGGTGGGTGTTGGTCTCCTCTCCCAGGTAACAAGCAATAGTACAAGAGGTAACAGCCTTAAGTTGTACCAGGGGAGGGTTTAGGAAACATTTCTTCACAGAGAGGGTGTTCAGGCATTGGAACAGGCTGCCAAGGGCAGTGGTGGAAACACTATCCCTGGAAGTGTTCAAAAACCATGTAGATGAGGCCCTCAGTGATACAGTTTTGGTGTGGACTTGGAAGTAGTGGGGTAAAGGTTGGATCTGATGATCTTAGAGGTCTTTTCCAGTCTAGCTGATTCTATGAATCTATGATTCTATGATCTGTGTGTAGGTGGCACCATACACATTTATTATTATTAGAGTATACATTTTATGTTTCACATAAATTTTGTTTCTAATGAAAAATATTTAATCTTTTGTAAACACAACTCATATATATCCTCAATCTACTGTATACCAGCAAGAATCCTGACAAAAAGCGTCTTTACAGTCTCTAGCTCCCCTCCAATATCTGGGAGGTTCAGCAAGGTGATGGCAGAGATGGAGGGTCTCCCTGTGATTAATGATAGTCTTTCATGGGATTATAGGCATGATGATCAGGCAGAACGATCAGGCAGAATCTGAGGAAATGGGGATAGGCTAATTCATTGAAGGGTGTGCAGCTCCCTTACTTTAATATAAATAATATTATAGTAATTGCGATCAGGAGCAGATTGACAAGTTACAAGGTTTCCGCTCCTTTGATGGCTTTTTCAAATAATATGGTCAGTTCATTGCCAATCCACCATTTTAGTTGGCTGTGCCCTGCCAAAGGGGCAAGAGCATCTCTCCAGCAAGAGAGGAACCTTTTCTGAATCTTACATTACATTCAGCTGAACATTCTCAGGCAGACAGGAGCTCATTTCCCCTGCACTACAAACCACCTAGAAATCATGTTAGTACAGACTCTGGCCAAACCTAGTATGCATTCTGTTGAAGCTGGTATTTTAGGTTGGATTCTACTTTAATGTTTCTTGTGGCTTTGAGCTGACAGATATAGGCAGAGCAAGTTTGTCTGCCTGTAAATTGCTGCATAGATGTGTCCCTAATGGACATGTATAGGCTGGGTGAGAGACTTGCACTATCAATTGTTTGTTGCCCTGGTCCACTGGGAAAGTAGAAAGTTTTCTTCCCTTTGCTCCATGATGTGTGTTTTCTCTTTTTACATTAAACTTAATTCTATAAAATTTTCTTTATACCTACTTCTTATGCTTGCAGGAAGCCTATAATTCCAATCTCAAAAAACCCCCAAAGCTTCCAGAACTGAGTTCACCTCTTCCTAATTTAATAACTTTCTTAATAGAGAGAAGCACTAGAAATGAAAGGTAACCAAATACAGATATATATGTTAGAGTAGTCAGAATAGATGAAAATCCTTCATAGCTACTCTGTGTGTATGTAATACCATTTATAAGGCCCTCAAAGCATTCTCCAAACATTAAAAAATTAAAAAATTATGCCTTTTCCCATGAAGCAACTGGGAGTGGTTGTCAACACAAACTCATCGATTTATGGCCAGATAGCAACTACTTGAATTTTGTTGTCTTTTGCTGTTCTTAGAAAGGTGGAAGTTGTCATGTCTGCTAGCAAAAGTTGACTTTTAAGAATAGTAACTAGGAGTATTTTTAGCACAGTTTAGCAAACAAACCAACCCAAACCCAGAGGTCACAGAGGATCACCGCAGGTCTTTTGAGAGATTAGAGAATGAAGATAACACCAATGACATGTACAGTGAGAGGATTATGATAATAAAGACAGATTCTGGACTGAGGGAAGACCTTTCACTACATATATGCAGTGTTGCATGCAAAACAATTTTGACAACCTGCTAAAAATATTTTAATGTCCCTATGCATTGTCTCCTAGTTTATGGAAAAATAGATTTGCATTCCATTTATAGAATAGAACTACATCGATTCTGATTTGAAAACATAAATATTTATAAAGTGTACATGTTAAAATGCGAATAAAAATTGAGTGGTTTCCAGCCTTATTGAGGAACAAGTGCCTGGGTAATATTATGCAAATGTTGACATATTGGCTATTGCTCGGTGCTTGCCTTTGAATGTAATCTGTTCATCTTTAGTTAAATGTGCAAGATGGCTGCTATTAGCCATATTCTTAATATGGTCCATAAATCCATTAATTTAAAAATTAAAATAGTGACCTAACAAGCTCTTGGAGTTTCTAGAAGAAAAACAGCACAGTTAAGAATATAGCAGGCTGTTAACAAATAAGCACTTTCATAAGTCAAACTGCACTTTTCTGCAACAGAATTAATTAGTTGTAGTCTCTTTTCAGGTATAGATGCTGAATATTGTGCTGAAGTCAGTGGAGAATAATGGACAAAATGTATTTGTCATCAGAAGTTTTCTCTGTTAATCCAAGTCACATGCTGAGCTTGTTTTAAATTGTCGGGTATTTAGTGGTTAAGCCTGGTTTGATGAACCCTGCTCTTACTCTTTTATCCTCTGTAATTATGGGAACAAAATCATAAAGAAATACTTAAAGAGGCAGATCTTCCAAACATGGTCACAGAGGTGGTGCTCAGCCAAAACTGCATTTGCAAACACCTCCGAAGTGACAGTTCAGGCCTGAGTTGTTCAGCCTAGGCCACTTGGTGGTAAATGTTGGATTTGCACTTTGTTTTCATGAGTGCCTTTGAGAGAGGCTGCAACTGGCAACTGCCAGAAGCAAAGCGATTCACTGTAGTGCCCCTGCAAACAGCAATTTGTAAAGCTAGAGGGGTTGCTCTTGAGCATTATAACTTCTCATGAAAGTGAGAAGTTTTTGTGCTTGTTAGATTATTTTCTGCCTTTACCAATCCATGTCAGCAGTCTGTCTCCAGCTGCAAAGTATTATAGGAGAAATGATAAATTCATGCACTCCCCTCTTTTGAAAAGTTATTTACCTTTCCTTTTTAAGATACAGATTTTCACTAGCTTCCTCTTCATCATTCAGTGGTTTCTTCTTCCCTGTGTTTTTTAAGATTCTTTTCACAATGCTTATAGGCTTTCCTTGAGCCTCTTTGCATAGAAATGCTTTGTGTGAAGCACAGGACTCTGATTTAACTACTGATGGTGAAATGATGAGAGTCATCAAAAGAGAGAGAAAAGTCAGAAAGCTAGAGAAGGAGGAAGGAAAAATAAAATGAGACAATGTCACTAGCAAGGGCAGACTGCGCTGGTTTACAAGCCTGGAGAAGTCCTGTCTTTTCCATAGTCAAAGCTTTTTTGCATGACAGTGGAGCTGATTGCCACCTTACCACAAATTTTACATTTTAAAAAGTGCTTTAATTCTGAGATTCCTGCTCCAGCTAGGCCAATCTAGTTTTCACACGTTGCCATGGGGAATAAAGCTTTTTTTCAGAAAGAAAATTAATTAATGAAATAATGGAAAAATAACTGAGTTACTGGACTGCTTTTTAATTATTTAAAGGGCTTCATACTTTCATGTCTTGGCCACACCGTCAGCCTCTTCTCTATGAGAATGTATGTCTACTGTATTAATAGAAAAGGCTGACCTACAGCTAACAATAAATCTCTGTAAACTGTGTATTTCAAATTGATAACTGCTTGCAGAATATAACATTAAAAGGCACTGAAGTAAATGCTTTATGCATTCATACCTGTGCTTGGCTAGACGTATTCTCAGTAATGTGGGTTGTGGTTAGCGTTCTTTGGAAGAGGAGTTCTGAATTGTAAAGGTTGCTTTTTATCACAGGGGAGGTATTTTACTTGAACCTGGCTTCTGATGACTGTAAAAATCAGATCTCCAAAGGGCATCACTGAAAGAGAAAATAATCTGATGCTTAAAAGAGTGTAAATGTCTACTGACAGTCACAGCATTTCTTCTCCCCTCCCTCCTTATTTTTCCATTGTGCATCTGAGAACCACAGTTGTGATTGTTGTGATCATTTTAGTCATCACTTTGCTCTATGTAGGTTTTATGTTACAGTTTATAAGATGCTGAACATTTGCTGAGAGATCAAAGCACTTATCATAATGAGAAAAACATACATAAGAACAGTTGCATAGCAAGGGTAAGGATTGCCTGAAGCAGAACAAATTTCTACACATTGCCTGACAATGTAGGAATAATATAGCAGTACAATCATAAGAATAATATTACTTAATAAGTCACAGCTCTTATATGTCTTACAGTGAATTTTACCATTTTATAAACTACTAAACACATTTTCCGCTTGATTAGCTATTTTATGTCTAGTAAACCTGCAATAAAATCTTCTTCCATGAAACACATTTGAAAGAAAGATCTCAATTTTATCTTTATGTTGAAGATCAATAGAGTAGCAGTGGCAGACTAATAATATGACTCACTTTTTTTAGCCATAATGTGTATGACTCACTTTTTTAGCCATTAAGCTCATACTTCTGCCCAACAGGCACAGGGAAGCTTGGTCATGCCTTTGGAAGTGCATACTGAAACTCCAGCTTCATCACTGTGGTGAGTAATGAATGGTTTTCACCAGAAACCTACTGACCCCTTGAATTTCCCGGAGTCTTCCAGCAGTTGCACCCATACCCTCACTGCTGATCCCCTGGCTGTGTGGATTTTGTGTAGTAAGGGCCTGTGGAAGAAGGATAATTCTTCTGTAAAATGCAGGCTATTCCCTTCACAGTTCTTTCCTTGTTCCACTACCTTTTGCTCTACACCTCGCCCTGGGCATGCTGAAAATGAAACAAAGCCTGTTTGCTTTGGCTTTTCAAGGGAAAGTAGAGGTAAGGCTAAAATTTCTAAAGGTTGTAGCCTTTTCCTTGGTGTTGCTCACTTCAGCTTTAATTGTGTTTTGTCTGGGTGAGAACTACAAAATTTGGCCCACAGCTAGTACAGATTTGTTGGTATAACATGCGTTAGCATTTACAGAATCCAAAATCCAAGTTCATGTTTCATACAACAATGCACAATATATTGCAGGTTAAGCTTATGTCATGATCAGAAATCTTTTCCTTTTGAAAGAACTAACACATGGAGATTTCCTAGCCTAAGAAAACAGAAGACCCTTCCTTCCCAGCTTTATGACTTCAACATTTTAACAAGGCTAAGATGGGAAGCGGGGGTTCCTTGTGCCTGAAGTGTATTTGCTCATTGCAATCTGGCTTGCCTCCTCTTTTTAGATTGGGTATATTTTCCTAATGCAGATGTATATTAGACTCTGAATTAAGAGTGTAAAGTTCTATCAATCCGGTAATTTAAAATGAGGCTCTGGATACTTGTCTGCGTATAGTTGTTATTCATAGCTGTTCCTCATCCTGTGTTGGCAAAATGATCAAGCAGATAAGTTAGCAGAATCCTTAATACCTTGTAGTTTCATTATACATCATCAGCTTGGAAGAATTATACAGTTCCAAGAGCTCTATTGAGGTTTAGTGTTCTCTGGCACAGGATTTGCTTCTTTTTTTCCCTCCGTTATTTTTTTTTTCCCCTTAACTTTGGATATTTGTTTAAATTTTAAAGTGTTTTATGGAAGTCTGAGTATAGAGGCTTGCAAGCCATGAAATCTGGCGGGGGATTTTTAAAAAATTAATTTTTCCACTGACTTCAGCAGCAGCCACAGTGTCAAACCCACACCATGTGGTTACGTTATTTCACTACCTCTGGCAGCAGATTTTCCTGTGGGCTTCATCAGGTTTCTTACATACTTCTGTTTATAAATTAGGGATTAATGATATTTATGCAGTTCATTGGAGTAGGGTGGTTATGTGGACTGAAATGAACAAGGATTATTACTGCAGTTTATTTTATTGTTGCAAATGGAAATTCAACAATGGTATGTCACAAGTGATGCATTCTTAGAAAAGTAGCTAGCTCAATATAATGAATCATGCATATTATCATCATTCCCTTTTGTTGCAATATGCTCATTTGATTACCTTACAGTTTCACCAGCACTTTGTAAAATTGTCTTAGCTGTTGTCTGTAATTTTATTGTGCCTTTGCCTCATGACGTCAGGTAATGAGTGAGGTTCTTGGCTGAAATTCTGACATTAGAAAGGTTGTTCAGCACCTAATAAAGTCTTTGTCTTTCCACAGATGTAGTCTGAATATATTTGACCAGAAGAATATGCTTGTAATTTGTGTCCATGGATTAGAAAAGTGATTACTTGATGTTCTGCAGTTCAGAGGCAGAGCAGTGCACATGATACTGAATAATGTATTTTAAGTAATCTGAGCACACTTAGCTACTGTTTCCTTGCTAGGAACATACTATGCTGTTAGAAACACTGCCCTCATGTTTAATTATTTCCTGGTGAGGTACTATCTAGTAGTTTGTCTAATGACAGCTTTTGCTTCAGTTATATGGATTTGTAGTGCATTGTCTTGGTCTTGTCCTCCCTTCTGTGAACAGGGGTTCAATAAGGTGAACTGTGCTGGAGTACCCTGCTACACAGATTTTCAATACAAGATTGTTTGAAATGGCCTTGTGTCCCATTTATGTAATAACAAGGGAGACATGTACTGACCTGTCAATCTCACTTCAAAAGAGCTGTTCAACATAATGTGTATTGTGCATGCAGAAACCAATGGACAAGAATGTTTATTACTGCAAGAACTTTGAGTCAAATCAAAAAATTAATGAGGAGTTCAACTGGGATCTGAAATCAAGCTATTTGGTGAAAAAGGCATCATAGCACCCCTATATCTCACATTCTATGTGACATCTAATTTTTATATTGCACAGCATTTTTTTTTTGATTTTTTTTTTTTTCCTCTCCTTTCTTCATTGATAATTTATTTGGTTAATGACATGTTTAAATCTGTCCAGGTGTTCATAACTCAGTATATTCAATGCTGTTTCTCTCTAAAATACATATTAAAGCAATATATATTATTTTTTTTTTAGAGCACAAGTGTCTGTTTATCAACATTAGCTTGCGATGAACGTGCAATAAAGAGAACTAACACATATTGCAGTCTTGTACACATATTTTGAAAGTGGAGTCAGGTCTTCTATATCATTGGGATTACACCAACCAAAATTTGATAGCAGTTTGGATTAATCATGTCAAAATTTTCTCTTGGTTTATTTTTGATATCCTGCTGTAAACTAGCTAAAAAGCTTACTCTTTTCTGGGAGTCTATTGATCGTCTCAGCAGAACAAAGACCTGCCAAATTGGACCAGAAACTAAGGACAATGTCTATACCATAAACTCTGTCAATATATCTGCATTGATCAGGGGAGCAACGAGACACATTTTACAACTAGAGCTGCTGTACCAACAAAAGCCCAGAAGATGCAGTTATATTAGCAGTGTCACTTACCAGAGTCTTGTTTTTGGCACATAGGAGAACAAGATGTACAAGTGGCATAGATTACACCAACAAAAAATGTAATGTTAATCATTTCAGTTTCATCCCTCTGAGAACTTGCTGTTGTCACTGTAGTTAAGAAGCCAAAGATTGTTCCTATTAATGCTCAATCTTTCAGAGACTGTTTCTTTATTTTATGGCTGTGGCTAAGGAATAAAGGGTGTCTGATGGAGGTGTGTGTCTGTTGTATACCTACATATCTGTATTGTAGCTAAACACACAAGTTTTCACAAAAACAGACCAGGAAACCTACTAGATTTGGAGAAAAACTAAGATCTGAAAAAAAACCAAAACTAACAGCAACTAATCTTTACCTTAAAAAAACTTCTCTTGTTCAAATAGTAGAACTATATTACAGCTGAGAATGTCTGCATCACTTCAAAGAAAACACTCAAAGAATATTTTCCTCCACCTTTGCCTCTGCACTATAGGGAGGTATCATTACTGCCTGATTGTAACAAAATACTAAGCTGGTGCTAGTGGTATAGTTAAACTAGCCAAAAGACAAGTAGTGTATGATGTTTCAATTAAAAAATAAAAAAGCCTGCAAAAGTTGCTGTTTTAGATTTATGCCACAAATGTACCAACTTCATTGGATTCATCAGAGGCTGAATTGTTAAAAAGAGTACAGATTTCAGGATAACACCAAGAAAAGACTGAACAAAATTTGGGAAGTGCATAATGGATGTTTGTGCTGTAAAACAAAGACATGATGGAACTGGAGTAGGAATCATGCTGTAAAACAGACATAAAATGATTTTTCTCTGCATTCTCTGACATGTCTCTTATCAGTTAATATTTTACCTCTTAGTTAAAATACATTTTTGGCATGAGATAAGCCAACAAAACTACCTGTGAGAAGCAGCCAATATCATAACATGCTTGAATAGGCCTAAACAGCAGGTGCTGCCATGCTCCCATGGTCTCTAGTGACGACCTATGCTCCACTTTGGGCTTAAGGCTGGATGGGCTGTTTACAATTTTCATTTCTAAGTACTGTAAGGATAGCATTTTAAGTTGTCACTGTTGTTAAATCTTATTATTTAATTTTATTATACTGGGCTTCTGCTGGTACTTATTATGCATGTGTGGGTGTAAGAGACAGGTCCCTTAAAATTCTCAGGGTAGAGGAAGACACTACTCCATGAGATGTTCTGGGACGCTTATCATGTTGATGAGTATGGCTGCTCACTCACTGTCAAGGGAACACTGAATTTGGGATGGCTCTGACCTAATGTAGAATGAGCTGCTCAGGTCTGCAGGTATAAGGAGAGACCTGAGGCACAGAGAGAAAAGAAGGCTGCACAGTCCCTCAGAACTAAGACTAGGATCAAGTACTCTGGACATATACTCTTAGTGACCTTCTACAAGCCTGTACTCTTTTTTAAAAAAATGCATTAAATGAAATCAGTTAATGCTGCTACTATATTGGTTGTTATTGAGTTTTATGAGACATTGACTACATTTGTGATGTCCCTACATTTTTAACATTTTTGTTTTGTTTCATTTTGTTTTCCATCAGTGCTACAGAAGTCTCAAATGGCAACACACAAATCCATTTCAGATTTGTCAGTGAGAAGCTAGGGACTTGGTTAGGATACACGACTTGCTTGAGCTATGGAAAAGAGGGAGGAAGTGAATTCAGGGCTGTAATGTCTGGAACAGCAGATAACTTTTGGGTCTTACACCTGAAGTATATCACATGACTTATAACCATATCCCAGGCTGCCTGCAGAGTAGAGAAGACACCCTGAAGTTTAAGTCTGACATATAATTCCCAGAGGCTTTCTTTGCCAAGCGCAGTTACACAACATTGATACCATTGAAGTCAATGTGACTTTGCAGTCAAATACCACCCAGATGGAAACTTAACACTTATTTCAAAGCTGATTAATGGCAAGTGAGTGAGGGTAGTAGTGAGGTAGTGAGTGAGGTGCAGGTAGCCTGCTGTAAGGTGCGTGCTTGTGTTGATTTATTAAATTTCATGGGGAATTATCTATTATTTTTCTGCTGATTCTGATTTTGTAAGGATTTTTCATTAATAAAGGGAAAGATTGGCAGTACTGAAGGAATTTTCAGTCTATGATTTTTTTTTTATTATTATTTTACCAAAAAACTTGTCACTGACATCAGTGGAAATGATAGTTAAGCTTGCCTGAACATGGGGTTTGTTTTTATTTTAATATGATTTTTGGCAAAGAAGTACTTCATTTCTTCCAGAGGAATCACTGTAATACTTTGGCAGTAAAGGAGATTTAAAGCCAGAAGTAACTGGGACAAAGGAAAAAAGGTATTAATTTTGCCAGGTAAGGATACTTGATTTACTTAAAAGGATGTTTTCATATGCTAGGAGGCTTGCAAAACTCAGTAAGATGAAAGGAATGTAACTAATTTCAATTAAAAACTGGCTTCTAGCTTCAGTAGCAAACACACATGTAAAGCTTTATTTTAAAATTGCACATGTATTGAAAGAAACATTCCAAGTAAGATACAAAAAAAAGCCCCACAAGTTTGTAGCAGCAAAAAGAAAATAAGTTAAAATCCTTAGCATACACTGAAACTTTTCCTGTTGATATCTAATAGAAGAGAAAGAGTTCATATGATGAAAATTACTAAAAATTTACTCTGATATATTTACATTCTGATTTTATTCTTCTTTCTAAATCTGTAGTTTAACCCTTTTTTTACTCCCTAGTTTCTCCAAATTCACCATTTTTTATTTGCAGTTTTGAGAAAAGGCTGTCTTAAAATCATTCATTAGCAGATCAACTTTGTGATTTGCTGGCTTATGTGCAAATACTAATGTTGATAATCATATTAAAGCAATATTAATGATCATTTCTTAGAATGAAAAAGGTTATTATGAAAGAAGTTAGCACTCAGTACTTCAACAGAATAAACTTTCATAAACTTTCTATTTTATAAGATTCTAATTATTATTATTAAAATCAGGCACGTTTTGGTCTCTTTTCTTTACTCATCTGGTATGGATGCAAAATAGATTAGCTGACATCACTAGAGCAATTGTGCTGTAAATGAGATGCAGATTTGGAGCTTAAAAAATATACTTTGTCTTTTAGCAAGGTCTGTTTTCTCAACTATAATTGTAAGTAGAATGAGGGCTATGACTTGCTCTTGGAGCAGCAGGCTAGCTTTTTATTCAGGAATGCAGCTACTAAATTGTCATAAAGATGAGCTGTAATGAAAAAAAATTGGAGCAGAGATGTCATGTTTCACTTAAATTTATGAACTATCTTGGCACTAGGCGGCAATAGGCTCACAACAAATCCCTGTGTGTTGCTATTTCCTCCAGAGAGCCTCTCCTACAACCATCAAAAAGCCCTTTAGGGTTGGGTGGACAGGAATACCATGCTAATGCTTTAATTCTATTATGCAGTAAATCACTGTTAGACCAGACACAGAGTCTAGCAGGTTATCACCACCAGCAGCTGAACCAGCAAAGACGAGAATGATAGAGGTCAGAGGTTTTGTCACCTGAAAGGTCATAAAGTGTTTTGCAGGTGGGAACTTTACACCCTGTGGATGCAGAGTGAAAACTAGGTCTGTGGTCTTGTGCTGACATCAAGTGAAACCATGTTTATACTGAAAGGTATCCCTGCACACCCAGTACAATTAAACCTGCTAGGAATGTCATGGTTTATTACTCCGCCTGTTGGATTCAACTACTGCCTTTATGTTGATGGCATTTGCACTTTAAACCTTGAAGGCTGCAAAGGGATTAGAAAACACGTGCATACTCAGACACTCTCCCTCACCCCCCATTCTTCCAACTCTGGCACCCCCCTTCCCCTTCCCTGCTTCTGCACTGCATTTTAATATTTTCCAGGATGCACAGGAAGCCAGTACAAGTGGTCTGGCAAGGAAGGACTCGACCTAGTGGTTGAATGGCACTCCAGAGACTAGTGACTGAGTTTTGCCACTGCTGACTGATTCCATATAATTAGAGTTGATCACAATATAGTAAGGCAATAAAAAATGCTGTTGTAGTGTTCTTCCTACAAGTACTGAAAAGACAAAGGGGGAAAATGTGATCCTTATATTTTCTCTACCGGAAATATTCCGGTCTTTTTAAATACATGGTATCTAACTAAAACTTGATTATTAGGACTATTTCCCTCACAACTGTATACAAGTCTTGCCATATACTCTCAACAGACTTGCTTTCACGTGCCAGCAATGAGAATCAGTGTTTCATGTGCTTAATTGCAAGTGATGTCTTTTTGAAAAAGGAATGAAAAAAAAAAAAGTACTAATAAAGCAGTGAGAGAACCCCCTGTTTAAAATCAGCATGCATGTTGAAACTCAAGAAGGAGATGGTTCTTAAGTTGCCTTTTTTTCACTTTGGCCTAGCAGGTGTAGCTGACCATGGGCTAATCTCTTACTGCAAGAACAAATGGCAAGGTGATCTGAAATAGCTTCTGTCAAGGAGTTATCTGGGTGTCACTGAGGCACAAAAAAATCACTACTAATCTTATTTTCTTTCTACAGAGTCCTCCTAGTGCATCAGTGTGTAGTTTTGCATGATTTATGCCCTTTTTGTTGTTCCTCGTAAAGATGCATTTTGGGAGCAAATAGCTTGCTCAGAAATCTGTTCTGGAGAAACCCTTAAATATAACTGTGAAGAGGTCTTGAACTCCTGAAAGGCGTTGGCTTCTCCTTATCCACAGCCTGGCAGAGAAGAGTATAATGTTACAAAAATCTTTTCATGTTCTGAAGATATGCTTTTAGCCTCAGTTCTTTTCAGCAGTAGCCCTTCCCTTCTCTAAGCATGGGTCCTACACCTGCAGAGATATTGCGGCAAAAATATGCATAGAGAAGAGAAATACTGGAGAAATTATGCAACCTTTCTACTTCCACATTGTATTTCACAAACTACTCAAGTGCCTTGGGTAATTCTTTGATAACTCTTTTGGGAAAAAAGATAACTGTGACTGACACCTGCGTTCTCTCCACATATGCTTGCAGTTAAGTTGTATCACCAATATGAAGTTTAGGAAGGGAGGTTTCCCAAATTAATTTGTGATAGAAAATGTCTTCATTGGGGATAAAGGTAAAGAAAATCTAAAACCTTATCCTATTTCAACAGCTATGAAATTTTGATTAGTTTCTCTGATCAAAATTTCAGATAAATTGTAACCTTCTCGGTCATAATGGAATTTACCATCTGGAACAAAATATGCCCAGGAACAGCTTTCTTCTTTGTTGCTTTTTTTTATCTTAGTCCCATTTACTGATAAAGAGCATGTTGAGGCTGATGGCTGGAGTAATAAGATGGAAGATCAGGATATCTGCTCTCTCTTATATTGTTGTCTCTCAGAAATTGTTTGTTTCATTGTTGGCAGATCTCAAATATATTGCAGGACAACAAATGCATATGTACACAAGAGTGATAACTAATGAAAGTGACCTGTGCAGCTTCAGTTATGACTGATAGCACTCTACTAGCTTTATGCTTATTTTAAAGTCTCCTTGACACAGATTGATTAAAGTCAAGGACCCATATGGACTTATGAAAAAAGTATGGATTTTTGAAACAGCTATAACATATGATTTAAGAACTAATTGTTTCTTAGCTGTCACTACATTCTTTCCCCATCTCTCTAGCCCAAAATCTCTGTTACATTGGGAATTTATGCTTAATAATAAAAAACCGATGCTGTAGATTAAAGAATAAAGATGTCATTGGATAAAATAAAGCAACAACATCAGAAAAGAAAATAGATATGTATGATTTTAACTATTCTTTAATCTGCTTCTGGGCAACAAAAGTGATTTGTGTCAGACGTTATTGCATTAAACTTTAATTTTCTTCCACAAGAACAGGATTATATAAAGGAATATTGGATTGCACTCAGCATGGATTAGCTGAGTGGTGTCTTTGCTGCCAAGGACCAAATGGATTTCCTTCCTTTTGTAATTTATATTTTTATTGCTGTATTTTCTCCCTCCTTCTAATTCCCATTACCCATCAATTTGCCAGAACTGAGATACCCTCAAAAGCAGCAGAAAGGCAGGCAGAATTATTGGTTTATGGCATATATTTTGGTTCCAGGGATCCACACTAGCCCATGCCAAAGGATACGCTAGCCCTTAACCATAGAATCTGATTGCTAGGTTAAAACTGAAAAATTAAAATCTTACTCACTGTGAAAGGGTCATACTCTTTCTTTCTTGAATTAAATATATATGCATAATCAGCTTAAATTTTCTCTTTAAAGATCATAAAAATTTACAGAGTTTTGCTTAATGGTAGCTCAGCAAATGTTTGTTGGACACAGAAAATGATGAATGGTCAAAACAAAGATGCTAGAGGTGTAAACAAAAAAGGAAAAAGATTCATTCATTATAAAGGCACGGAAGATTCAGAATGTGCACAGATAAAATGACAGAAAACAAAATTAGCCCCTCTACTAGCAGACTGAATGTCATAAATTGCAGTTTGTACTTTGCAGCCCATTTTAGAAATGACTAATGGATTTGCTAGTCTTGAAATTTTAACCAGCAAGGAGGTGCTTGGTAGTAAAAGAGACATAGGTATTTAAGGACAAATATTTAAGCTATTAAGTTACAGAGGATGGTTTGTGTTTGTAAGCAGCGAAGTACAGCAACCTAAATGCCAATCAGCAGTCCCTCTTGGACAGGTAAAGAAACACTAAAGGACTTTCAAGAGCAATAAAAATTAGAAAAGCATACCAAAACACACAAAAACTATTGTTACAAAGTATAAACGAAAAATCTGATTCTCCATCACAGGAATTATGCAGGAGAAAGCAGAAACAACCCCAACTGCCATTACATCACCAGAGTAATTCTGATTAATAGTAATTTCCAGAGCACATTTTCCATGGATCAGTCATAAAAATGTTTAGCGAGTGACAAGCAGACCAGAAGCTTGAAATTGTGATGTGTAACTGCTGAAACCTGAGCTATTCTTGATCCTGCCCTTAAATACTTTTCTTGATGTTGCACATTCGTTATGCGGCCCACAACTCAATCTACTATCAAACCTGGCCCAACCATTCAGTTTCATGTTGCAAAGCAAACTTGACTTTTCCTTAAATTAACATGTAATAAAGAAGTACAATAAAAATTTCACTTGATTCCTTACTTGGCAATTCTGCTTATAGCACCTGAACAAAGGATACTCCTACATCATTTCATGTTAGAGCTGAAAGCTTTCCCTATTCTTCAGATTACATAGAATGAACCTTAATTCATGGCATTTAGTTTATCGGTACACGAAAAAGAGTGGATTATTGTTATATTGTCAGAATTAATCTTCGTAATTGTCACTGTACTGTTTTTTGAAATTATTAAATTAGACTAGTGACTACTGTCCCACTCTAGATTTTTCTTGGTAATGGTTGGATTTCTCAGAATCAGGCTTCAACTTATTGGTAAATAGAACCTTTAAGTCATCATGCCTTTTCCAAACAGATATTTAGCACCTTCAGACTACTGACAGAGACACTAGTCTGTCAAAAACTAAATCAGAGAGAATGTTTCCTGCTGCTTTTTTCACATCAGAAAGATATACAGAGAGACTCCCTATGGTAGCTTTAAGTGTTTGCCTGCTATTTCTCTCCTATATGAAGGGGCTATTTGTGATAGAATAAATATTGCACTATGCAGTAATGTAATTGAAGCCTATTCTTTTATAGCGGACTCCCTTCCCCAACATGCATACACAAACCCACCATACCTCAAACAGGAGGAAAGATAAGCCCGTTTTGCACATTTATCAAAGTCAAAAGCAGTTGCTCTGCTTCCAGATACCTGTGCAAGATGGAGCACAAAAAGCACAGTTATCTAGCTACTAGACGACATCCATCTCAGGCAGAAAACCTGATGCTCTTAAAACTCAGAAAGAGGCGTCATGGTTTAAGTCCCTCAATAACTCACCCAGTTTGTTCACTCACTCACTTCCCCTTTTTCTTGCCCTAGTCCCGGGGGGGGTGGGGAGGAGAATCAAAAGATTCTCCAATTGAATCAGTCCACCCTCCGACTGATACCCAGCCCAACATGAGCAGTGATCTAGTCCTTCCAGGTAACTGCCCCCAGTTTATATACTGGGCATGACGTGCTGTGGCATGGAATACCTCTTTGGTCTGTTTGGGTCAGGTGTCCTGTCTCTGCTTCCTCCCAGCTTCCCCTCCTCCCTGGCAGAGCATGAGACTCAGAAAGTCC
>JARCZZ010041600.1:0-13086 GCA_030323915.1 Brotogeris chrysoptera
TGCCCATGGCAGGGGGGTTGGAACTAGATGATCTTAAGGTCCTTTCCAACCCTAACTATTCTATGATTCTATGAAGTCATTTGAGCATCTGCCTTTCAATTCTCACATTTGAAAGGTCAATTCTTCCTGGAAGAATACCTGTTCCCTTCCAGTACTGATGTATTGATTAGACTGCTGTGTCTTTGATACCTTATTGTTTCTTTTGGAAATCTGAAATATGTTTTAAAAATAAATACAAAATCACCCCTTTTCCTGACCCCTGTAAAGATAGTCATCTGGCGATGATCTTTAATCACAGCTCTGAGGTCTGAAACTGGGGTTTAGGATAGAAATGACAACAAAACTTTAACTGTGACATAATGCAATAGTTAAGTAAATACAGTACATAATGTACTTAATATGCTAATCTCTGAGTATCGGGAAGAAAATCTCACTGGAACAGAAATCAGCTGTGGCCTAGCAGTCTTTTGCTTGCAGAAGAAATAAGAATCAACTGCAAAGCCTCTAAGTGAGAGCTGCTTCTTCTGGTTAGCCCTGGCATTTCTGGGAGAATGAACAGCACTTCTTAATTTTCACTTTAACCACTAGCTACTTTTTTTTTAATGGTGTGTCCTGCCAGTTAGGCTTGATTCTGCCATGTTTTTGACAATTTATTTTTGTTTGACAATAATGTAAAATACAAACCATCTGATGCTAGGTTTTAGTTCCATTAGCTAGGAACCACAAACCTATGCCATGTCACTTTTTCTTTTTATAGTGCTGTTTCAAACTTATTGGCATAATTGATCAATCTTTTTCCTTGTCTGGATTAAATGATGGGTTTGGCCAGAGTTTCATAGCAGGATGCCAGATTTTCTTATTCTTATGACTTCCATCTCCATGTTACACAGGACTAACTATAAAATACTCAAATGCCTCATTTATAAACATACGATTATGTACACAAAACGTGCTTCTCAATGTTTCCGCAATTTGGCTCTGCTATTACACGAGTGACGGCTGCTGGCATGCAAACCAACTAATTTGCACCAGGCCAGCACTCTGAAAGCTGAATTGAATTGAGCCTGGATGATGTATGAATACTGCAACCTAATGTTTTTAAAAAGTCATCCTTAAAGAGCATACACACAGATGGGTTTCTGTTAAATACGCGTATCTATGCAACTAACTCTCATGCCAATGTATGGATTTTAGCAAGGATCCAGTTAACAGAGGTATGTTGGAACATTGTTCCCAAAGTGGCTTTTCCATTATGTAACAGATCTCCCGAGACACAACCAAAACAGCTGTCCTGAAACTTGTTGGACAAAGGGATCGCAGCCAGCCCTTACTCTCTCCTGTAGCCTGCTGTAGAGAAGGAAAAGAAAGAAGAGCCTAGTCCATGCCATGGACCCATGTCTTACATATGGACTTGTACATTGCAGGAGATGGAGCCACCAGAAAGATAGAGCCGTAAGAAAGCACTTTGCAGGAATGCAGGAACAGTGTGTGGGACTGGAACCACTCTGTAAATGCAGATTTGCAAACCTTCACCTTTTGCCTCCAGTAGCCAATTTGTTTATCATTGAAGGTGAAGAGGCAATTTCAGTAGCTGTGAAAATGGTATTTCTTACCTTGATACCGGTGGTTTCTTATCTTTATTATCTGGCTTAGTAAAGTGTGATGGATCGTTTTTTGAAAGACAGTAATGTGTTTTACCCTATCTGAACCCCAACGAATCAGTGTCACAGAATGGTTTGAGGTGGAAGGGACCTTAAAAATCTAGTTTTACCCTCCTCCCTTGAGCAGGGATGCCTTCTACTAGACCAGGCTGTTCTAAGCCCCATAATCTGGCCTTGAGCACTGCCAGGGATGGGGTATACAACTCTAGGGATGGGGCATAAATACAAATATACATCTCTCATCAGCCATATGCAATAGACACTTCACACTCCAGAGCATGAAGTATTAGTAAGTCACAGTGGGTCAATAAGAGTTTCTTGTGCAAGCAAAGTGTCCTCAACCCATCAGAGTATGTCATGCAACAGAAAACAGTTTTCATCTGTTTGGAAATCACTTTGTCACTTAGTTTGTGATGGTGTTTAACACCCCCAGGTGTTTCAGTCCAGCTCCCTTCAAAACACAGAGGAGCGATCAAAGGGGCTATATCTTTCCAACTGTCTTAGCCCAGGCAGCACTTATTCGCATTTTTTGGATCCATGCACTCAAATATTCTCTGTAACAATGAAAGAGAGCAGGAAAATAGGAGATCTTAGTGCACAGCAGAAAGAAACAGAATTAAATCTGACTGTGAAAAACCTTTTTCATATTTTAAACCTTCACATCTGTGAAGATGAGTTAATCACAAGCCAACTAATATTTGCTGCTGTGGAAACTAATAGGATGGATAAAAGATCTGGAGGGGATGTGAAATGAAGTAGACCTGATTATTTTAAACTTGCCAGGTTTCTGAAGAAAATTTTTAGCAGGGAAGGCATTGGTGGCTGTTGCTGTGTGCTTGGGGGGAGGAGGACTGCTGCTGTTTCTTTGTGAAGAACCTGGTGAGCTGGTTCAGTTTATGCAGGGGCTGCAGGTTTTGGCTAATTCACAAAGAAAAAGTAAAATCAAAAGGAAATATTTCCTCAACTACAAGGTATTAATATTCTGTTCAATTTAATTTCTGCCTTCTGTTACGGTGAACCCTTTAATATGTAGTGTCAGCTTGGCAAGGATTTTTCCGGCAGTATCAAAAGAGAATTTACCCCTGAAATACTGTCGCAGGAATTGCTGTAGCTTTCAATAGCATAGCCTTCTAAGAAGCAGCAGTAGAGACACCTGCTGCAAGGAGAACAAGTTCCTCTTGGGCCAGGTATGTACTGCCTCACAGTCCCCAACCGTCTAATATTAATTTCTAAGGAGACAAATTACTACAGGGTGGATGCTGCAAGCTCCTAGTTATGTGGATCTACATCCCATGTATGATGCTGACCAACAGGAGCACAGTGAGTGGTAAGACCTGGGCTGGGTGCTGATGGTTTCAGGCTGCATTATTCTGCACAAAAATCCATTGAGATAACCTGGCTTTGGACAAGGAAACACAACCATTGTGCAAGGATGGTGCTTATCCAAGGCGTAATGTATTTCTTTGTGTTGAGAGGTGAAGCAGCTATGCATTGATAAGCCAGAAGTGCTCTGTGGGAGTCTCTTACATTGTTATTTAAAAGACAAATATTCTCCCTATTCAACTTAGATGGATTTTTCTGGTTAAGAAAAAAAAGGTGTTTTCACAAAAACGTTTGCTGTCTATAAAATAGCATAGATCTCACATTAAATTGCCCAACATTTTTCAATTAAATTACATTGTTACTGCATGTTTGCTCCTGCTTAAAAAAAAATGCAGGTGGAATTTGCTTACTTTCAGTCTTACATTAGTCAGAAAGCCACCAAAAACTTTTATTAAAAATATTTTATTGAAAATACCTGAATTCCCCTTTCCTGCAGTTTTTTTGATTCTGAGTTTCGAGCTGTTGTAGATTTATTTGCAGTACCGTAGATCCTGTAAAAATTACTGCCTTCTCAGGAATTACCTATCAGGACAAATGATAAAACAACTTAGTGCTTATCAGTATTAATTTCATGAACAATTTCTAAATTGTTCTTCCAGTGTTAAAAAGTGGGATAAAAATAGAACAAATTGAGAACAGAAGATGTTGCTAATTCTTATCTCTTTCACAAATCCATTTGGCTTTCATATGAGATTCATCTTTCCATTTCAATCCTTGAGAGCCAATTAAATTTTTTTTTCCACTTTATCATTGTATTTCCCCACCTTGGCCCTTTTTCTTCATAAAATTAAAATATTTCCTTTGGAATTATCTCAATTTTGGAGGTTGCCTGCGGCCTTAAGTCACCAACTACATGACTTCAGCAGCACCTCATTTCCACTGAAGAGAAACTGAGATGTGATGTACTTTTTTTCTTTACCAAGTTGTATGGCTCAGGTATCATGTTGAATGAACAACATGACTGACTTCCCCTCCATTCACCATCTGCCCCTTTTAAAAGAACAAATTAAAAAAGTAATTAGAGCATCTTTGTCATTGCAGCGGCCAAAACACTTTAAATATCCATATTGTTTCCCTGCAATCAGTTTACAGGATGTTGCAAAATATCATGGAGACACCGCTTACAGAGCTCCAGTTTCATGCTGTACATGAATAGTGTTATACAAGTCATGTGGCAGCTCAGACATGTGTTTTGTGGTTTTTGGTGTGTCAGTCAAGCCCCTTGGCCCTGTGTCCTTTGTATGGCTGCTTGATGAATTTTATACTGGCAGAATATGCTGTTTGTGGAAAATGGATTTTTGTGCGGAGTAGCTGCCAACATATTTCCTTAGACTGACATCAAAGTACAACAAATGCTGTCAGGAAAGCCTTGTTCTAAAATATGCGCTTTTGTGCTTAAGTGTTTGTGTGTATCTGTGTATGTATTCAGAGCTTTTCTAAGATTTAATAATAATAAATTACTAGACATATGTATCTGTAACTTGGCGCTCTCTCCTTGCCCCATCTACAGCCATCACCTTGAGATCTTTTATCTCAAGCTAATAACAGTTGTGCCTTCAGCAGTCAACAGTCCCTGACAAATTCCTGGAGTTGGCCAAGACGACACAAATCAGAGCTCCTAGAAATATCTGATATCGTTCTGACTTTTTGTGTTATTGTCACAGGAATTGTTAGTTTTCAATTCTGGTTGGTATCTCTGGGAGTTTATGATCATATGGCAGGATCAGCTTCAGTATAAGCATACTCTTAATTTCAAAACCATCCAGTTTGCAGTCAGTTTCACATTTTAAACCTCAAAGCAAATATATAACAGCTGGACTTGATGATCTTAAAGGTCTTTTCTAACCTAGTTGATTTTATGATGATAGCCTCACTGATTATCATTTGTCATGTGACTGTGCAGCAGCTTTTATAATTGCTTTTTGCCTGAACTTACTGTAGATAAAAAAGAGATAGAGAAATCTGTATATAATAGAAATTATTATAAAACAGAAATATTTCATTTTTAAGCACTCTGAGGTGAAAAATGTTGTTTTAACTATTTTATTTCAATATTTTACCATTTGAAAATATAAATTGTAGGGACACTTTCATACTAGTGACTTTGAAAAGTATAAAATCAATGCTTTCTCTATTTTCTGACTTTTATTAGCTTAAAAGTAGGAAAGAATGACATTTAAAAATACATACAACTTATTTTTGTCTTTGGGCTGTTAAGAAAGCTTTGCTTTGCTTTTGCCCAGAGACATGGGAAACAGTGATGGATAGTCAAAGGGGGTAACCCGTCTCTTTTATTGTCACCATGTGCTGTAATTTCTAATCCTTATTGTGTCTGAAGCTAAATCTGAGACATTCCAGAGCCTAGATACCACGTGCAGTGAGGTCCAGTCAAACAGTAGTCAGGGCTGGGAGCAAAAGACCTGGTGCTAGGGGTCAGGGACTGAGCGGGGAGTAGGAACCCAGGGATCAGAGCTCTGCACCAAACAATATAGAGTGCAAAGTGTTGCCAAGGCAGAGCGAAAGCCTCTCACTTTCACTTTGCACTGGTAAGAATTGCTGCAAGAGGCAGCAATCAACCCATTTCGCTGCGACCACGCAGTCATTCTCTTGCACTGTTTCCCCAGCAGCCAGGTATGGATAATAATGCTTTTCCATGCTCGAGATCTGTGGCTGAAAATTTAAGTGACTTGTTAGTGATGTTTCTCAGCTTTTGGATCCTGCACAAATAATATCTTGAAAATGGTTTGTTATTTTGCTTTGGTTTCTTTTCAAGCATTGTCAGCTGTTGTTCTAAAGTGCATTAAAATGCAGAGGGAATATTTTTCAGCCAGGTAAAGCTCTGTCAGAGAGAGGTAATAGGAAGAAACAAGCTTCAACAGATAGGCAGGTGGTTGTCTTGATCCTACATATGTTTTAACTTGTGGAAAGGCAAAAATATTCTTCATGCCAGAGATGTCTGAAAACTCACTGAGTTGTCATCTCGATAAACTGTCAGTCAGGACCCTTGTCGTTTTGTTACTGTGTCTGGTGTGGCTTTATTCACCTCTCCCTGCACTTGATTGTAGGGAAGTCAAAAAATTCCTAGTTGTCTTTTTTATTTTGTTTTGTTTTACTTCCACAGAGCCTTAATCTGTTTTACATCTGTGTGTGACTGCAGAAAGGTAAGAAATGGTGAAAATAAATCAATCCACAGTACAGCAGTGGGAGAGCTATTTAGTATTGTTGAAATAACTCCTGTCTTATCCTCACACATCTCCACATTACAATTCCAAAACCACTAGCAATCCTACAGAGCTTTTTAAGTGAAGTACTAATACTTGGTACATTTCTGAAACTGTACATATATGGGTTTACTAGAAATATTTAGGAGAAACAGCTGGACCTTACAAGAAAGCTGTCTTTAATACTTAATCTTCTTATACGACCCAGCTCATATTTATAGCATATTTTCACTCAGCTTTCCTCACTCTAACCCCCATCTCCTCAATCTTTTGTATTTTGCATTTGCATCTTAAACATACTTTCAAACAAGAGGTCAGAAATGATTGAAGGCAGAATTTTATCAGTGCTAAGGGTCTGATTCTGCACTTCTAATAGGCAGGAGTCTAATAATCAAAACTATTAAGAGATGCCCCATTGCCTGGATGAAGATGCAGTCTAGCATCATCAGTCTGGGAGAAATGATCAGGACTCCTGCCCTGCCATTTTATGCTCCCATTTACGTAGGTAAAATATGGAGACTTGTGGTTGTCTCATTTGTACCCACAAATGTGTTTGCAGCCATCTTCAAATTACCACTTTTGCAGCATTACTGAATTCCTACCATGAATAGCCTCCTTTAGGATAAAGTTACTTGTACAACATGGCTTGGTTCAACAGAACATCGGTGAAACACTGTGTTACCACTGAGTCACTTAGCTGGGCTCAGAGTAGATAAACAAATACCCCTAAAGTCACTGCTGTTATTAGATCATTGCCTGGCCACTGCATAGAGAATATGGACAGTCCTAGGAGGATTTTTTTTCCCTTATTCTGTGTTTCAATCTATGGGCCTGAACATTTGATTTTAGTCTTGGACAGAACTGAACTGAACATTTCAATAACTTGTATTTTAATCAAAATCAGTCATGTATGTGTATTTTCTTGCAATCAGCCCAGAATACTTTTCATTAGGGTATTTTGAAATCATTACACCTAACTGGTGATGTGGTACCTTCTGATGTTCTCAGACGATATTTTTCTTCATTACAACAAAATTATGTCATCATTGCTGTGCTCTAAACAGTATAAACTAATCAAGAAATAAGTTGCTACAGAAAACCTGTTAGGAGCATCAAGCCTGTGAAGATAATAAATGTCCATATTTTGTTGAAGAAAATGTGCACAATGAAAAACCAATTCCCTCATCTCCTGCTCCTTCATAAGAGTTCACATTCTC
The DNA here is from genome assembly GCA_030323915.1 of Brotogeris chrysoptera. Lineage (NCBI taxonomy): Eukaryota > Metazoa > Chordata > Aves > Psittaciformes > Psittacidae > Brotogeris > Brotogeris chrysoptera. The sequence goes on from JARCZZ010041600.1 coordinate 7,483, forward strand.
CCTCAGTCCCTGAAGTTACTATTTTCTTCTGAAGAACAGGCTGCTGAAAGTTGTTCATTCAAGCCTAGGCACTTAAACTACGGCACATGCTTGAGTATGAAAACAGTGTCACTGTCTTCTGTGATGACCATTGCCATACATGTGTGACATGATGAGACAAAATAAATTGCCTGTTTGAGCTATATTTTCTGCTATACGAGCAGCCTTTTCAAAAGAGACTGACCTAACCCCATCAAGTCAAGGGATCAGCACCTGGGGTTATCATTCTCCTTTCAGTATAATGCAGAAGCAAGTCTTGGGCTTTCAAAGGGAGAAGGTACTCAGCATAACTGGTTGAGACTCACCAGTCATGAGGCTGCAGCTTAATTAAGAAGTCTCATCCAAAGCACTCTGAACACTGCATCAGTATGATACGCTCTCTTTGGCTTCTCTGGGTTAGAAGATCAAAGTGTATTTTCCTGGTGAATGTGTTACATAGCCCAGGTTACTGTAAACCAACCTGAAAATACTGAAGACAAGACTGTGGGGTTGTTATCCCAGCAGGAGAATCAGGAGTGAGGAGACTCCTTCTGCTCCAGTGCTCAGTACCAAAGATGGATTCAGTGAGAGCCAAAAGCAGCATAATATTTTAAATATCCTGGAGAAAGAGCCCTGTAAGTGAAGGCGAGCCTGTGTACTGCTTCATTCTCCCAGTGTTTTCTCTTTTCAGCCAGTATTGGCTTGTCAGAGTGTGTTTTAAGCCAGCTGTTCTTCATCCAGATTCCAGCCTCCCTTATGCACTAAGAGGTCTGAAAGACAGTGCTGGCTGTGCAGGATGAAAAGGATATGTCTTGGCATATTGCTGGGCTATTAGTCCATATCACTGCACAGTGATCCCTGCAGATGGCAGATGATAAATAGACCAGACAGTAGTTAGCAAGTTAGCACAAACTGGGACTACCCAGTAGCTAGGGAGGTTCTTGGCACAAAATACATATTTCCCGAGGATGGACCAGGCTACCTTGGTCACAGAGCTTACATACTAACCTTCCAAACCTGCTGTTCCAAATCAAATACATTCTTTTCCTTATTTCCAGGATAAATAAATCATACAATTAGAAGAAAAGTCAAGCTACGTATAAATTCCAGCAGCCAACCAAGTGGAAAAATCTGACTGAGAAAGCACATCTACTTGCTTTTCATTTTTAAGAGTAGCACAACTTTCTGTCACAGATACAGTTAATCCACAGGTCTTCAGCTTTCCAAAACAGAAAACTTGTGTTTGTCTTAAGATGATGTGGTGAAGAAATGTATGTAGTTACCTCTGCCTGCTGATGTCAAGCCACACCATGGCAGGCTTTGCATGATTCTGCAAAGGTTGCTGAGAATCTTCCTTTGCCACAAATCCATCCCACAACTGCATAGCAGGAGTGGAATGGAGATGTATTCCTGCTCTTTCAAAGAGGGAAAAGTCTCTACATTAAAGGTAGTGGATAGAAAGGTGATAGAACAGACTGCCCATTGACATCTCTAACTGGCCTGGGACAGTTCAAGGCCAGATCAGCCTCCTCGAAGCTCTTTTCCTAGGTATGTCTTCTCTGGCTCTCTGCTTGACTCTTATCCCCTAGGACGGGTGGTGGTGTGAATGCCACAGGTTAGTTCTTGGATAACATATAGCTTGTGTCTAAGCTACTATTAGATTTAGAAAACAGAATCATTTCCCAAAGCCCAGAGGGAGCAGAAGGGGAAGCAAAAAAGAATGGTTCTTAAAAAGTCTTATGTTTCTCTTTGGAAGAAAATTACCATCATCTATCTTTCCTTTCTTGCAAGCCACTGGAACCTACTAGTAGTGCCCTGCTGCAGGATTTTCAAACTTCTATTTTGCTGAAGAATATGTCTCTGATGCAAGTGCCAGTGTCATTTATCAGAGGATGATGTCAACATTCCTGTGTCATACATGACAAATGACAGCAGAAAGGAGTGCCCCGTGAATTTTCTTACTTTCACAAGATTCTTTCCTCTCTCCAGTTAAATGACATTTTATTTCCTACAGTGTTTCAGTTTAGACTTCTGTTGCCTCTAGAGAGGTACGTTCAAATTGACTCAGAATGAATGATTAGTACCAGACATTGAGCTCCAAATTCAGTATTAGTGTAAATACAGTCACAAGGCAATGGACATAAACTTTGTTTTCATGCTTCTGGGGCAAATTCTGCCTCATCTTACACCTCAGAAATTGCCAGGGAGTTTTTCTTGGCAAAGCTGGATGGTTTGAAGAGCATCTCCCTTATCCTCTGTTTCTAATGCTTTTAAAGAGATGACAGACTTGGAGTCAATGACAACCACTGTATTCAGAAGTGTTTGCGTTGCAAAACATTTGCCTGTTTCCGTACCAGTGGGTACTTGGCAGCAGAAATCCATTTTTTGACCCTGTTCAGTATGTGGTCTGGATTTGAAAGGTAATATAAAAATTGTGGGCATTGAGTGGCACACTCAGTAGGTAGAGCAAAGCAAAATAAAATCTTGGGAAGAAAACAGGGAGGACAGAGCACATATGCTGCTTCTAATCCTCTTTTTATTCTGCTTCTTTCTGTTCTTCTTGCTGGAAGAAGGGATTTGGACTCTCCTCTCTTAAGCCATGCATGCACAAAAGGGACTTTATTTTTAACTCGTGTTAAAATCCTTTCTTGGACTAAGCAGCTACAGTTTTAACATGTTAGTGGACTGCGATAACCCAGAGGGGGGGAGCTTAAGGTTTATCTTGACCAGTAAATGCTTGTTAAAACTGCTACTGCTTGGACTTTGCTTTTAAAGTATTAGTATGGACAACATGTGTTTATAAAACCACACACCTGTACTCCTAATGACAGCAAGGCCTTGGGGGAGGAAGTGATTCACAGAACCACTGCTCCCTGCCCTTTCCACCCACTCAACATTTGATTATAGTGCACTTTCCCCTGTTCAAACATGTATGGGGCTAACAACCTTGTGATTTTTTTGGTACCAGGCTTTTAAGCTAACCAGAAGCACGGCTTGTCTTTGTTTAGCACCCACTGAAAGGGCTGGATTTCATAAGAGCTCAGGACTCAGCAGCAGCCAGGTTTGACATGTGCTTAAATAACATCCCCAGAAAAAGATAGTTTTTCCCATCCTGCTCTTGCTTTGCACAGCATTAGTCTAAACACTAATTCAGATAAACAAGAAATTATTTATAGAAATTAATCCAACTGAAAAAAAACATTAATAACTTGATTTTTCAGTAGTACTGTCATTTAGTTGTTGTATTTCACATCTTCTATCTAAACTCAATAGAAACAACAAAGCCACTTTTGGACTTTGAGGTGTTTCTGGATCTTTTCTGGGAACAGATCTGATTTTTTTATTATTATTCAGTTCCTTACAATTGTTCCAAAGAGAATGAAGAGGCTTGTTCCCAATATCTGAGGGAGATTTGGGCATAAGATAGTGACAGCAGTAATTTAGATGAAGCAAATTCATTATATGCTCAATCTAAAATTTAGGCACAAGTTTACATTAAAAAAAAAAAACCTGAAAGTGACTTCAACAAGCAAATGACACTTGTACAATGACTTATCCTGAAAAAAACAGGCAAACTGGGAGTAGAGCAGCCCTCCCTGTTGTTCCTGGTGAGCATAGAAGGATCACTCACTTATGGGTGCAGAAATGACTCAGATGTTTTCACTCATTTATGTTTTCAAAGGTTTCTTCAGAGGGAATAGATTTAGCAACATACCTCTCCTTTCTTTTTAATATGAGAATTGAACTTTTTTTTCCTGTACACTTCAAGTTTTTCCCCAAAGCAGGGGTCTGTTAGCTCCAGGCTCCACCAGTCCCCAGGGCTGCGATCTTATCTTAGGCTGCCAGAGATCATTATATACATCACTGTCATGTTGCTATGTTGTTGGTGGAGCATTTTTCCTTCTGTTTCATTTTATTTGTTTCTTACAGGGGGAGGAAAAGGCAGAGGGGGAAAGTAGCAGGGTTTTTCTAGCCCTTAGACATGTAATCTCAGACAAAAGCCTCAATTTCTCTCACTCTTCCCTTCCAACTCTACCAGCTGAAGTACTATTTTTCACAGGCTGGTATTCCTACTTATGCAAACTAAGAGCAGCAACTGAGTCTTCCAGTCTGTAACTGTCTTAACTCAGACAGTACTGACATTAATATTCCTAATGGTAAAGCTTTCATTTGGTTTCTGTTCCATAGTCTGGGATATATTCCTCATTCTCTAGTTACTGATACATTTCTGATGTGCCCAGCAGGTAACTTCTAGAAGTCACGTTAGGTCAAGCTTTCTTTAAAAGAAGCAGGTAGGGTGAAGGGAGTAAAGGATGAAAACTGTTAGTCTCTTTTGTCTTGCAGTCTTTCTTAGCTTTATTGAGCATTTCCGAGTGGTTGTAGGGGGCGGGGGAGGGCTAGTAGTAATTTCTTTAATAAAGCCTGTTTACCAAAACTGCCACTAGATTCAGTTATTATGTGGCTCAACTCAAAAATGACACAAAATTCTTGTATCTGTCCTAGCCATTCAGAGTACATATTATCTAAATTGTTTAGGACAGCTTTTCATTACTTCTGAAGCTCCTGGGGAACCAAAACTCTTGTGTGGAAGGAGGCATATGGTATTGCTGGTGAAGACAGTAGCAATAGTGAGGAAGTAGTCAGTCCTCCTCTGGTTTATGTGCTTTATACCAAAATTTTCCTACAGCCAAGAAACTCAGGGCAGGTACATACCTTGGAGACACAGGCAGATGTTTACAGGTGTAAAGTGATGGAAACAGCCTAGAGGGATTTTGGTTCTGTAGTACCGCATAGGATTGGAGTGAGCACACAACTGCATCCCAGTGTAGTCCTAGAATACCATTTCCAGCAGTCCTTTCTGACTTACAGTGTCCTGCAACTGGAGATCTGAATTACCCAGGTTTTCCACCAACACAGTCTTGGTATGAGACATGTAATGTAGTTTTAATATGGGAGTCATAATCTGCTTATCAGCTTTATGAAGCTGAAGTGTCACATATTGGCCATCCCCATGCTGGAGGGCAGGACTGGCTTTTTTACATTGCTCCTTAGGTATCACCTGTGTATCACCCTATATCACCTTCTATATCACTTATGTATCAGGCTATGCCTGAGCATGTTTTCCTGCTGAGATGAGAGTGCAGAGGGATTCAGCCAAGTCAGCTGATTTGAAGCAAATTGTAGTAGGAGTCACAGCAGCCAGCATACTGAGTAAGGAAACTTTGGGAGGTGCTAGAGAGAGTCCATTTGGAGTTGTGCCCTTCCTGGGAGTCTATGTGCCTAATGGAGTTCCTAATTCAGAGCATGATTTAAATCTCATGACCTTGAGACCCAAAGTAGCAGAGCAAGGCCAACCCTCCATGAAACTGAGCCTCAAGAGGAGGCAGATGCATGTCCAGTCTTGTATGAAGTACACTGACCATTTGAGTACTCTTCTGAAGTGAGATGTGGCATCTACTTGGCTGGAGGGGTTCAAATTCATATCAGGAATGTCCTAACAAGCAGTTATGAAGTTTAGATTGGATATGAGGAAGAAATTCTTTCCTGTAAGGGTGGTGAGGCACTGGAATGGGTTGCCCAGGGATG